>CM062807.1:1267364167-1267671667 GCA_031772625.1 Pinus tabuliformis | reverse complement strand
TGCGCTCCGACCAGTAGTTGTGCCTCCCTACGCTCTCAACCATACGCGGCGTTAAGAAATCCTCTCGACAAATAATAGAGAGGTACTACACTCGTATGAGACTCTACTTCCATACCAAAAAGATAATTTTGGAGGAAGTTGCCATTATTCCCTCCAAACATCTCAGAAACAAAATCACCGCATTTGATGAAATGTATTCAAAAAGGGGCCAGTGAGAGGAATCTAGTTGAAGCTTGAAGCATTAACGAAGAGAGGTTCAGTTCATTGATGAGAAGTCGATGAATTTGTGCTGGCAGAAGGCAGATGTGTCAGGATGCAGAACATGGGCAGAAAATCATAACTACAATATAGCTGACAGGATTCATTGTGGTTAAATGTAACATTTCTGCAAGAAGGACAATGCAAAAGGTAGAGAGGATGACTAAAATAGTGCACAATGGTAAAGCACCCAATTTGAAGAAGGCCACACAACTAATGGTGGGAGAAGGCCACACATCAAAGCTTTGATACCATGGTAAACACATACATGGCAGCAACAAAATATTTAAGATAAGCATGAGAGTATATCTCTATTAACAAATGATATATATGTATAGTACATTCATATGACCTTTGGTTTCATATTCCAAGGTCTCTTGGACTTCCTTAGACTATTCAGCTTCCACACCAACCCTTAGAGGATTAGGAGTCCAACAGATTTGATGAATTTTTGGCTAGATGCACTCAAGAATAAATAAGGATGATGGAAAGAGATAAGCCCTCAAATGGAAATAAGCCTACCACTTTCTCCGCTTATACTAAAATAAAGAACAATGATGGTCCAAGAAGGCAAGGTCAAGGGTTTAAAGTGGGATTCTAAGAAGGAATAAAATAAAGATGCTTCAATTGCAACAGGTTTGGGCACTTTGTTAGAGAGTGTCCTCACAAAAAGGATACACCAATGGATGATGACAACAACAACCACAATAACTACAAAGGCAATGGCAATCAAAGGAACAACATGTTCAACAACAAAGGAAATAGGAATGCTCCCTCTATTCAATATGGAAATGGTCATCCTCCCATGGAGTCGAGAAACTCCATGTATGAAGAAACTAATTGATGAGCCTCGGTATTGCAACAACAATGCTACAACTCCCAAGGCTACCAACTTCAATTATCAACCCAAGGTTCGTACAAAATTAATAGGTATCAGCACTATATATGCAGCATACAATGTGTCCTTCCTTTGTTGTCATGATGTATTGGAGTGCATGTACTGAAGTCAAATCCTAAACTAATTGCAGAAAATGAAATGTTCAAAATGGAACCTTAACCTATTGCGAGAAATAAAGTACAAGGAAAGAGACTGAAATCAAATGCTAAAACACACCATTTTCTAACTAACTGCTAAGAGGCTTTGATTCAAAAGAATGCTAAGTTAACATGTATGCAATCCTACTGTCCTAAGCGTACAGATTCAAACCATCAAACCTTCTAATGTTGTGCATAAGAATGAATAAAATAAATTTGTTTTTCTTTTTGTCTTTTTTTTCATGTGAGAGTGTGAAAGATAATGTATTTTGGTGATGTGGCAGGTGGCTTGGAGATAATGGTGAACGGTCAAAAGGCTTGGGGGACAAGTAGGGACCCTTTGCTAGCTTCCTAGAGAATGTTTCCTCAATTCAGCCTCAAAAAAAACTACTATAGGATCCTCTGAAAACCTACAGGATACAGATGAGAGCAAAATAATGGATGTTGAAGGTGATGGAAAGATTAGGGAAGGTGGTTGGTGGATGGAATGAGGCAAGGCAGTTCCTGGGACCACCTTAGAACTCAAAACCAAAGTTGGGAGATTGCTGGATTTGCTCAAAAATATTGCAGAAGTTTCCTTGTGAAATGATGAAATTGGTGAGGATTTAGTGAAAGAAAGTGAGGACCATGGGTGGATGAAGTTTGGATGAGGTTGCTAACTATGAAATCTCTTTGTGCTCCTAAAAGACCTACACTGCATCAAACATTGATATTTACCCAAAAATCATGCAAACAAGAAGAATTCAATTACCTAAAGGAAACAGAATTTAATGAGCTAGTTGTCTACTTCATGCATGAGGAAAACTTTGTTGAATGATATGAAACATTGATGAGATCTAATGGAACGCTGAAGATAGAAGAAATGGAAATCAAATCATACCATTGAAAATTAGCAAAATGCTAACCTAAGTGTGGAGAAAGAGGGTTAAAATGGTCTTGATGGTATGGAGATAAAGTAGAGGCCTAATCCCAGCTTCAATGATGGTTTTTTCTCAATTCAGGCTCAAAACAGTCTTTCCTACATGATGCTACAGTGATTTCTTATAAGATGTATAGATTTATTATAATTCATCGAATGACCAAGCAAATAAAATCCAAATTGGATGGGAGAAATTTTTCTATTAATTAGGATTTTTAGGTCACCATTCCATGTGGAATAACTGAAAACGATGTCTATTAACACATGCTAAAAAATAGAAAAACATTACTAGTCGAAAATCTAGAAATTTGAGAACTAGTGAGCTAGTAAATCTAAAAAATTCCTAATCAAATCAAGTGAAAATGCAATGCGGTAATTTTTGTTATGAACTAGAATGTTTTTGTGATCTAATTCAAGTGGAACCAACTCGATTGAATCTCATTAGCATGCTCTAAAAATAGCAGAATTTATTGTTCTTTGTTAAAAAGGAGGTCCAACAATCTAGATTTGGGAATAAAAAGACTAATCCAAGCAGCTGAATGATTACTATGAACTTCCAAATATTTTCCAAGGATGAAGTAATGCTTGTGATCCTGCAAAAGAACTTTCATTAACCATTTAACTCAATCCTACAACAAGAAATTATTAATACTAAATGCAGAAGTAGAAAGAAATAAAAACTAGAGATATATGTGAATAAGCAGTGAAAAGAAGGAAAGAAAATGATACAAAAGGGCTTTGAGGTTCCTAGGATAGCCAATCCCAAGGAAACTCAGAGACCTATGGAGGAGAACAAGATTTAGAAGCTGAACATGACACCAATCTTCATTATTTCATCAATACAATTACATCCCTGCAAGAAAATACAATGGAGTTGCAGAAGTACGAGTTCTCTCCACAAGAACACTAATGAAAATCTATCTCTAGAGGAAAATTCGACTTGGTATTTATACAAAATGGTTAGGAATCATTCTACGTGAATGGAGGAAGCTTTCCCCACCAAAATCGCTTGATTAGTGGAACATATTCCTAGATTTTCTCAATAATTGGAGTTACACAATTTGTGCCATAATTCCATAATATCTTGTTGATTTATTATTTATTATTGATCCTCCTGTAGTAGGGAACAAGTCCCTAAATTATCTTCTCCTCTAAATCTTCATAATTTGCCCAATATTCTCATAAATTCCACAAAAAGAAATAATATTAGGCACAAATATCCAATCATTCATAAACCTTCCTAATGAATATATTAAAGTTAAAAATAAATTATCTAATGTAGAAAGAGAGGTTTAATGTGTTGAAGGATGGTCATAGGCTTTAATCTATGTTTTAATTTAGAGGCATGGGCCTTAATTTATGTCTAAATTAAAGGCCCATCACTAATGTAGTAAATAAGAAAAAATAAATTTATCTTATTTATTCCCTCACCACCATCTCTCCTTTGGATACATTGGATCATTGGTTGATTGATAGTAGTGTCTCAAGGCACTTAATTGGGTAGAAGGAGGCCCTCTCAAAATTTGTTGAAAAGAAGACAAATTTGGATATAATACTTGGGGACAATGACACCTATCCTATGAAAGGGATTGATATTTTCACTCTTCACATAAATCGAGGTCAAACCCTTCATTTACAAGAAGTCTTGTATGTACCTGATCTAAAAAATAACCCAGTCTCTATTTCTGCAGTTGACGATAAAGGTTTCAAGGTGAAATTCATTGATAAGAAGGTACGTGTTTGGAAAAAATCCTAAAACATGCATTTACACTTGGATTTAGGGTTGAAGGTCTCTATTAGGTTGGAGGAAGTCCTTTGGGATCAATGACTTGCGATACTTCTCTTTGATCTGAATTATGGCACCTAATATTTTCTCACCTTTATTACAAAGCCTTACCTGATGTAAGGAAGATGGTCATAGGTATGCCCGAATTCAACATAGATCGTGAAGGATTTTTTCAAGGTTGTGCAACTAGAAAACATACAAGGGGACCATTCCCTTCAAGTAAAATTCAAAATACAGACATTCTTCAATTGTTCTATTCTGATCTATCAAGTACGTTTCCCATAACATCTTTAGGAGGATACTTGTACTATGAAATTTTTGTGGATGAATTCTCTTGCAAAACATGGATCTATTTCTTGAAGAAGAAGGATGAAGTGTTCAAATGGTTCCTCTCTTTAAAAGCATTGGTCGAGAATCACATGGGGAAGAAGATCAAAATATTGAGGACCAATAATGGAAGTGAACATGAGTCAAATGAATTCAATGACTATTGTAGAGAAGTTGGCATTAAGAGGAAGACCACTACTACATATACCACTGAGAAAAATGGTGTTTCTGCAAGGAATAATTGAACTATCGTATAAGCCACCAGTGCCATGCTTCATGACCAAGACCTATTAAAGCTCTTATGGGGAGAAGCTGCCAACACCGTTGTGTATGTTCAAAATAGGCGCACCGGTGTCATCTCTGCTAGGTGACTCAATGTGCTCATGAAATGGTGATGGTGGAGGTGATGGTGAAGGAGACTGATCTGATGATGATGCATGATCTGTGGGCTGAAATGGAGGAATGGATATGGAAGGATGAGATGATGAAGGCACATTTTGAACATTCTAAAGAGAGAGATCAGTGAATATGTGATTGGCTATGAAGGTACTCCATGCAATGTTCAGTTCTTTGAGATGATAGAGGAATATGATTTTAATGAGGGAATGATGGAAAATAATTCTCAATTGATGTTCACACTCTCTTTTATGGACAATAAATGTCATCTTATCAATGCTCTGAAAAAGGTAGTAGGGTATGTTGAGCATCTTTAACCTAGTGAAATGCATTAAGAGCCGGATGTGATAGGCATAAAGTCTATAAAATCTACCTTCGCATGAAAAGTATTTCACGATAATCTTCATCATTGGGGCATATCTATCCAGGAGGTAAGAGAAAGGAAAAAACCTCTTTTTCTCATTCTTGTGCCTTTGTTTTATGAAAGGCTCATAGTAATGTTCCTCTGATTCACTTTGCTTGAATCATTTCTCCCCAACAATTGGGATCTCGTTGGCAGCTAATATAATGCCAGTGGATATAGTAAAAGTGACACCAGCTAGAGTAACTTGGTTGTCATGGAGGTTAGATATGAAAAGTCTGGTCAACATGGCATGGTGTTGGACTTCTTTAATTTTTTCACAGAATTCATAACAGCCAACATTTTTGAAACATATCACAGCCATACGAGATGCCAAGAGTTCCCTGATATTTGTTGGCTCAAATCTGAGTATTCTCCCCCCTTTGTGTGGTCTCTTCACCTCTGCTTCTTCTCCCTCATTATATGGTATTTTTTCTTCTTCTACCATGGTGTCTTAATTTCAAAACCCTAGGGAGGTATGATTTTGGTGGAATGTGGTTTTTAGGAATAAGGAATGTGAAAGGGAAATGGATGGAGATGGTGTTAGGGATTTATGAAATGGGGGAGGGGACAGTGAGTAGTAATATGATGGAATTTAGGATGGGGAAATTATTTATAGGTTGGGAGCCTAAGTATTTGTAGCACCTATGGTTTCGGATATTGGGATAAAGGGTTTATGGAATGAGAATTGTAATGAGGGAAGGGTTTGAAAGTGTAGAGGAATGCATTTGGGAATTGAGAGTGCAATGGTGATTTGAGGGATATACTAGGGTTTGAAATGAGTAAAACACCAAATCTTTAATGAAACTTTCAAAATACCATAAGGAATGACCATATGAGGAAGAAGAATGATATATTTAACTGTCACTCACGTGATGGAGGTTGAAGACAGCGTTGTTGAAGCTTTGGAAGCAATTTGGCAAAGTCTGGAAGTGTTTATGGCTTTTCTTAACAAGTGAGCAACACCAAAAGCAAGTGCACCCTCTCTTTGGCAGGTGCGTAGCACAAGAAGCAAGTGCACACTCTCTTTGGCAGGTGCACAGTGTCATAAGCAAGTGCACCCTCTCTTTGGCAGGTGCGCAGCACCAGAAGCAAGTGTGCCCTCCCTTTGGAAAACGCGCAGCGCTTGCTCTGTTTTTTGCAATTTCGCCCAAGACCTTGAAAAATGCTCTCTTGGAGTTTGCTCAATGATGGTATGAGACAAATGAAGTTGAATTTGATGCTATGAAGGCTCTTATACTTGAGTGAATTTGATTTTTTTATTTTAAAACGAACTTTCTAATGTTTCAATTCACCTTTGAAAACTTTGCTAATTACCCTTTACACTTTGATTTTCTTCTTTGCAGATTGATGATGTTGGAGTTTGGAACTCTTTACATTTGACTTTCCTTTGATGAAGTTGACATATAGAGTTTGATTTGGCAGCTTAGGAGCAATACTTATTACATATAGTGAACATAAAATTACATAAAAATAAAAATAAATTGCATATCTTTCTTAAATGAAATTACACTTTGGCATGAAAATCATACTTTGAAACCAAAATTACAACTTTCAAAAACAATTTTTACATACTAACAAATAATTTTCAGATGATAAAGAAATATTATTTCAATCACTCTCACACTTTTGCTGACCTTATGAGATGAAATGGAGTATTATTGAACCTTGAAAAATGAAACCTAGTCACCTAATGGGACCTTGAATGACCAGACTCCGTGTTGACTTAATTGACATAAATACATGATGAAATAAGATTTTATGATTGATGTATGCCCAGTAAGACATGAATGTGGGCCAACAAGTATTGATTTTTTAGGGAGGGTGAGGTTTTTTTACTAGGGCTACCATCAGTGAGTAAATTTTTGAATGAGGACCTAGTTGGAATGACAAAAATTTTAGAGCGAGACCCTAATATGAATATGAAAAGAGGAGTTTTGATGAATAATTGAAGTATGCAAATAATGACACTAACACATTATGTAATCATATCTTAGATTCCAACAACCTCTGGGAGTGACCCGATAGACTAAACCAACAACATAAGATTACAAATGGTATCTCTACCTAACCAGGACCCTAGCTAGGTTTTTGTAGTATTTACATTGCAATAATAGAATGGAATTAGTTAAAGCAGTTGTGAGACCTATGAAGCATAGATCATAAAATTCATGGAGGAAGATAAATCTTGTTGTGCCATGATATTATCCTGGATAAAAAAGGGCATCTGACGAGAGAACTGGAAGGTTAGCTCCAACAATCTTGGTTGTAAAATAACTAAGAATATTGATAAGGTGCACTTGTAATCCAATTTGGTTGATAATCCAATTGTTGAGGACCCACATGGTAATATTTCATTCAACAGCCATACATGTCTCTTGGTTGCAAGTTCGTATGTAGGGTACAAGATCAGGGTGAGAAGATTGTTCATAATGCAATATGATCTTGTCTTTTCCATTCTAGAGATGACTTTTTATGCTCACCTTTCACCAGATTAACCATCAATAATCTCACATAAATCCTCTTAAATTATTGAAAACAAATTAAATATGTCAAATAATAAACAAATTACCTTGTCATGCTCAAATTTAAGATAATAGTCCAAATATGTACAAAATGATGACAATAACCATAAGAGCTAGGTAAAACATGAGTGATTACAAAGCAAAAAGGTGTGTAAACACTGACAAAAAGGAGTCTTAACTTTCCTCCGTATCGATCATATTGCATTTCCTCATGAAAACAGAGACAAAAGTTGATCAAAACTATAGGTTTGTAGATCTCAACTAGAGTCTCATTGCATTAACTAGAATATTGTTATCTTTTCACATTCATTGCCTCAAGGATCTAAGCCATGGATTGTAAATTATAGGGTTAATTGAATTAATTAGAGTGAAATAATATAGGTAAGTGTTATACAATGTCAACTTCCATTGCATCAGTGAGATAAGAAAGACCAAAAGTTTGATATCTTCAGATGACTCAAGTGAAATACTTATAGGTCCTTTGAACATTTCTAGTGAGCAAATTCATAGGCTTGCTATCAACCATGAACATTATACTCTCAACAAGATTCTTTAGTTGGTTTGTATACAATGTTAGCATATCGATTAGCATACATGGAGGAGGGTTGGGGTTCTCACAACACCCTATAAATGAAAACCCTTTTAAAAAGTGTAGGAAAACAAGGTAAAGAAGTAAACTGGAATACTACATATTAACAAGGTCTATCCCATAAGCACCTCCCTGACAACAACACCAAAATTGTGTTTGCAATATATGCTTACCTAATGAACCAACATCATCACGTAAATCTAGGGTTCGTAGAATCTTTATTCCTTTGTCCTCCTAGGTTTAGAAACTTCAATGTGAATACTGTCCCAATAATCTAGAGGACAAAGGAATAAAGATTCCTTGGCAATCCTCACACCATCTAAGTGACTGTAAAATTAAATTTCTTTCTTTTCTACATAATGCAGAACACCAAATATAAGAGAAACAACAAAATATATTGTGAAATTGCATTGAATCCTAACTACTTCTATGTCAAATCAAAAGGAATAAAATAAAGATTTTAAGTATGTTTAAGTCACACACAAATTTGATGCAAATGTGATAACCATGTAACCCAAACAATATCTTCACTCAGATTTGATATTCAATACTCTATTCAAAAGAAAATCGACTCTCAACCAAATATGAATATTGGAAATAAACCAATTGTCACAACTCAATGAGAAAACCTATTGGGAAAGAGTTATCATAGGGATGCGCCGCAACCACAAGGAAATATGCATTACTCTATTTTGAATGTTTGTGAAAGCCATTGATCATTAATTCAACAATGATTTTCTTCTTATGAAATAAATCTAAAATAAAACACCAATCAAATTGATTCTTATCCAAAGATTAGAGCAATGAAACACTTGAATCAAATTATTAGCGGAGAATACACAAGCTTCTTTATTAAACAAACAGCGATCCCATAAACTTTGTTTTAGCATAAGAAAACTCGTGAATAACGTTACAATGTTCTTGAGATCATTATCGATCTAATGCAACTTGTATCAATAATTAACAGATGAGTCCAAATCACGATGGATCCAATGCTCTCTATGCCAACAATTGATGAAATATTCCAAGATTAAAACTATAAACTCACGAAACAAGGTATTGATCACTCATTCATCACAATAAACATAAAAGCAGGTTGTTGTAATTTAAAGGTAACATTCACAACAAGGATATATACAAAAAAATTGTAGATATGATTCACTACACTTGCATTGGTTATACGTCCATATCCATATACATATATACATGAAACGACTATAAAATAAGGATTCAGTTAGAAAATAAGAGCACATAGTCTCTATCACCAATAACATTCCACAATCCTCCATATCTAAGAGAAATAACACAAATTAGCACATCAAACGTTAAAACATCAAACACAGAGAGAAAATCCAAAATTTATACAAGTAAATAAACATAGAGGAAGGGCAACGAGCTAGATTGGTGGGCCCTACCAACCATCTCGTGCCTCGTGTAAAAGATTAGATCACAAAGTAATCAAATGCACAAAAACTGGAGCATTAAAGCTAGCATAATTTCCTCATATTAAATCACTACTCAATATTTTACATTACATAACAATAACTCAGAGTCCAATGACCTTAGGGAGTGACCCGAGAGCCTAAACTAGCAACATAAGATTACAAATGGTATCACTACCTAACCACGAACCATGGCTAGGATTTTATAATTATTCATGTTGAAATAATATAATGGAATCATTCAAAGTTGTTCCGATACCTATCAAGCATAGATCATGGAATTCATGGAGGAAGATAAATGTGGTTGTGCCATGATCTGATCCTAGATAATTGTGGAGCTGTGATGAGAGAACTAGAACGGTAACTCTACAAACCTGTGTTGTAAACTAACTAAGAATATTGATGAGGTACGCCTGTAATCCATTTTGGTTGATAATCCACTTGTTGAGGGTCCATGTGGTAGTATTTGATTCAATATGCATACATGTCTCTTGGTTGCAGGCTTTTATGTGGGGTCCAAGATTAGGGCGAGAAGATTATGCATTCTGAAACATTGTCTTGTCTTGTCCATTCTTGAGTTGTTAGTGCACTAACAACTAACCGTTGATGTTCACTTGTCATTGGATTAACCATCATTAATCTTACATTATTCCTATTAAATAATTAAAAACAAAGTAAATATGTCAAATAATAAATAAATTACCTTGTCATGCTCAAATTTAAGATAATACCCAAAAGATGTACAAAATGACAACAATCAACATAAGAGCTAGGTAAAAACATGAGTGACTACAACAAAAAAGGGTGTGTAAAACTCAACAAAATGGAGGCTCAATACTTCCTCATTTGAATGTCGTAGCATTTGTAGGCCTTTATTCTAAACAAGTATCCAAGGAAGATTCCTTCGTGAACACATGAACCAAATTTCCCTAGTGATTCATCATTAATCTTCTTAAATCATTTGCCTCCAAATATTTTGAAGTGTTTCACAAAGGCGAGCCTTCCTTTCCATAGTTCATATAGAGTTTTATCACTATTTACCCGGAGTTGATTTATTTTCATGATATAGACTCTTGCCCCAACTGCCTCCCTCCAAAATGTTTACTGTAAATCAACTACCAATAACATTTTTCTTGCAGTTTCTTGCACAGATTTGTAGGTTTTAACCCCGTACAGAAATTACCTGGATAAGAATTCTAAAACACAGAAAATAAATAATGCGAGAGTAGAACACATAAAATACATATACACAGAGATTTTCCCCTGGATCCCAAAACCGAGACTACTAGCTTGATTTTTCATTATGTTCCTTTCAATGTTACAATACATATTTATACATGCCGAAGCATCCAATACCATGGACCAAAAACCATCATGTCCAATACAATGGATCGAAAACCATTGCGTCCAAAAAACATGTCCGAAAATCATGCACAAAACCATAGGTGGTCTGCCCAACCTAACATAGGGTCCTAAACCAAAATTTTCAAAAGTGGGGTTATGGGTGCCCTTCAAACCCCCTGTTAACTATGTGGAAAGAATATAACACAACCAAAAATTCTCTCACTTATTGTTTTCTTTCCACAGGGGACCACAAGAGAGATTAGTCATTTTTCCAGCCCTGAAATGCCCATTGTCTCTCTACACCAAGAGAACTTCTCAGAGCTCACAGATTTTATCATTGCATCTGCAATATTCTTCAAACTGTCCACCTTTACCAGCAACACCTTTTTGTCTTCTATCATATCCCTCACAAATTGATACTGAACATCAATGTGCTTTGTCTTTGAATGATATGTCGGGTTCCTTGCCAAGAAAATTGCACTTTGGCTGTCACAGTCTATACTTATAGCTCCCAGTACTAACCCCATACCTGAACACAATCTCTGCAACCAAACTACTTCCTTGCTTGCATGAGTGGCTGCCATGTATTCTACCTCTGTAGTTGATAGTGCCACTACAGATTGTTTCTTACTCATCCAACTGACTTCACCTCCAAATAGGTTAAACACATACCCACTTGTAGATCTTCTCTGATCCGGATCTCCAGCCCAGTCTGCGTCAACAAAGCCATGAATATCCAACACTCTGTCCAATCCTGGTCTTCCTTGGTAGCACAAACCATAATCACTAGTGCCACGCAATTACCTGAAAACCTGCTTCACTGTTTTCCAGTGCTCCTTCCCTGGTTTTGACATAAGCCTGCTCAATACTCCCACTGCATGTGCAATGTCTAGTCTAGTACATACCATTGCATACATTAGGCTACCAACTGCACTTGCATATGGAACACGGGACATGTCCTCTTCCTCTTCTTGTGTCTTGGGACATTGTTCAGTAGATAACCTCACACCTACAGGAATAGGAACCTTCACGGGTTTACTATCCTACATATTAAACCTCTGCAATATTGTCTCGACATACTTCCTCTAGTTTAACCAGAGCTTCCTCTTTGTACGATCTCTTTCAATTTTCATGCCCAAAATATAGTTTGCAACACCAATATCTTTCATGTCAAATTTGAAGGACAATTGGGTCTTCAAATCCTGGATAATTTCTTTGTTATTTCCAACCAGCAACATATCATCCACATACAAGACCAGATAAATAACACGGTCACCAATTAATTTAAAATACACACAGTGATCTGCTTTGCTTCTGGTGAAGCCAAGTCCCCGTATAAATGTATCAAATTTCTGATACCACATCCTTGGTGATTGTTTTAACCCATACAGAGACTTCTTTAACTTGCATACCAGTTCTTTCTTACCCTTCACCGTAAAGCCTTCAGGTTGCTTCATGTAGATCTCCTCTTCCAGATCCCCGTGAAGAAATGTTGTCTTCACATCCATCTGTTCTACCTCAAAATCAAAAGTAGTAGCAACAAATAAAAGTAATCTAATAGAAGTTACCTTGGCAACAAGAGAAAAAATATCACCAAAACCAATTCCCATCACCTGGGAATAACCTTTTGCTACCAACCGAGCTTTGTATTTCTCCACTTTTCCTTTTGCATTTCTGTTCTTTTTGAACACCCATTTGCTGCCAATGGGTTTCCTTCCAGCCGGCAAATCCACCAGATCCCAAGCCTCATTTTTGTGCAAAGATGGAATTTCATCAACCATGGCCTCTTTCCAGAGTTTTCCGTCCTCTGATTCCACTGCTTCCTTCACAGTTCTGGGATCATCATCAATAATAGACAAAGAAAAATTTGAACAGAAAGCAGATGGACTATACCTTTCTAGCTACCTTCTTTCTCGAACTGATCTTCTCACAGCCGAATTTTGTGGCTCTTCATCTTCTGATTCCTCCTTTGTTGTAGAGTCTGATTCTTCCTCCTTTAGCTCAAACTCTATCTTCTCATGTTCCTTTGGTTGGACTTCATGTTTAATAACATCTTTCACCTCTCTGAACACCACATCTCAGTTGTACATAACCTTCCTTGTTACTAGGTTCCAAATCTTATAACCCTTTAAACCATCCGTATACCCAATAAAGATGCAATTTTCAGATTTACTATCCAAGTTTGTTCTTTTCTTCTTTGGAACATGTACATATGCATCACATCCAAATACCCTTAGATGTGAAAGAGAGGGTTTCTTACCAGTTGATACCTCTTGTGGAGTCTTATCCTCCAACGCTGCTGAAGGTGACCTGTTGACCAGGTAACATGTAGTATCCACCGCCTCTGCCCATAATTCCTGTCCTAACCTAGCACAATTGAGCATGCTTCTTACCCTTTCCATCAACGTCTTGTTCATTCTTTCTGCAACTCCATTTTGCTGAGGTGTATATGGAGTAGTCTTCTACCGTGCTATACCACACTTCTTGCAAAATTCTTCAAATTCCTTACTGCAAAACTCTCCACCATTATCTGTCCTCAACACCTTTATCTTCTTCTCTGTCTGATTTTGAATGAGAGCCTTAAATTCTTTAAACCTGTCAAAGACTTCAGATTTCTTCTTAAGGAAATATATCCTTGTATTCCTTGAGAAGTCATCTATAAATGATACATAGTACATAGACTTACCCAGTGATAGCACCTTCACAGGTCCAAACACATCACTGTGCACAAGCTCTAATATTTGTTTCGCCCTCTTACTACCAGATGGGAAACTCACCTGATTCTGCTTCCCATATACACATTTTTCATAGAAATCAAAATGTAGAGAGCTATTACTCATACCTTCTACCATACCTTTACCATGAAGTATTCGAAAGCCCTTCTCTCCAATATGTCCAAGCCTTTGATGCCACAACATGGTCTTTTCTTTAGAGACCACTAGATTTTCTGCTCCACTTTCATGAACCATGGATCTGTTGCACCCATCAACAAGAGTTCTACCTTGCAGCTTGTACAGAGTTCCAATCTGAACTCCCCACATCAATACTAGTTGTTACACAGTAATTTGTCACCATTGGTCACCGTCCCTATTACCCTTGTTTCCGTACTTTGGAGGACTCATTCTGGGACCTGTGAGCAGTGACATAACCTGAAAACACTTGCATTATGTTCCCCTAAGTATGTACTTCATGTTCCCTGAAGACACCTCCTGCAAAATATCCCTGAAAAGTGCCCCTTTTCCATTAGCGCGGGTCCACAATGTACTACCCGCGCCAATCAATGAGATCCTCAAAAGAGGGTGCGACCATTGGCGCTCTGTCTTAGAACAACACCCGCGCCAACCAAGTTTGGTAAAGATTTTTGACAAACACGTGCCTAGATGTTTTTTCCCTTCAAGTCATGAAGGCTTTTGAGGATAAAGCTCATCTTCTAGATGTCGAGAGTCATCATCTATCCTTGACATCTATCCATAGCGGCTTTTTGGAGATAATGCCAATCCACAATGGGTGTCCTGATGCATTGTATCTTCTTCCCCTACTCCATCTATAAAAGTCTGTCCTCATGCATTTGACAAGCTAGTTTTTGGAGTAATGCTAGTTGTGATAACGCTTGTCTTGAGTGATAGTAAGAGTCTTGAAGCATAGGGAGGTTATGCTGCCGGAAGTCTGAGAGAGAGAAGGTCTATTGCAAGACATGTATAGCTGCTCGCCCAGCCAGAGGAGAGGTTCAACGTCAGAACTTTGGTTGTATCTTTCTCTGTTGATTATTCATTAATAAACGACTACTATTATGGTTCCGATCTTATTGTTCATCATGATAATGTTTGATCTATTTATTTTCTGACTGAAATATAGTTGTATTTAGTGGATTTTATGCTTGTATTCGCTTTGTTCTTTGCATGTGCAGGTATCCATTCGCGGGGATCGCAAGGATTGTGACCTGCCGGAGCAAGGGAACGAGAGTATCAACTCTTCTTCGACATTAGCGTTGGACTCCAGGTTGGTTCTCATAATCCACTTTCGATTTGCAACTAGGAACTTGCATAGTAGCGTGAATTGATTGTTGCTAGATCCATTTTGGTCTAGTGGGATCGCCTTTGTCCGCAGAGGGGATTTACCTCTCCAACACTAGTGCTCCCTGAACCATCTTGCAGGTATCCTTCTCGAACACTGTTTTTACACCTGCATCATCCAGTTTACTAACAAAAATCAGATTTCTGGCTAATGCAGGAATATGCAGAACACTCAGAAGTGTTCTGACCCTTCCACCTTGCAACTTCAACTTTACTTTTCCACAACCAATGATTCTAGCCTTCCTGTCATTCCCTAAGAAGACATCACCACCATCATATTTCTCATACTCACAAAACCACTCTCTATGGGGAGTGAAGTGAAAGGATGCACCTGAGTCAATCAACCATGCCTCATGATCTACATGTGTACTTGAAGAAGCCAAGTACACATCCCCACCTTCATCTGAGGTGGTTTTCGCCTCTACAGAAGGAGCCTTAATAGATCCCTTTCCTTTGTCAGGAGCTTTAGATTTACAGTCCCTTTTGAAGTGGCCTTCCGTTCCGCATTTCTAGCAAACCACCTTTACAAGTTTTCTTGGAGATTTAGATCTCCCACTAGATGACTTATTTTTTTTTTTGTTCTGGGACCATCCTCGTACAGACAAGGCATCACCATTTTGGCTCTCCATATTTTTCCGTCTCATCTCCTCTGTCAACAAGGCTGAGACTATTTCATCAAACTGCAAGGCAGTTGCATTGCTACCTATTGCAATAACCAAACTATCCCATGAATCTGGTACAGAACACAACAAACTAATGCACTTATCTTCATCTGAAATTTTAACATCAACAAATGCTAACTGACTTACCATAGTATTAAATGTGTTCAGATGCTCTGTCACCAAGTCTCCATACTTCATCCTCAGGTTATACAGCTTTTTCCGCAAGAACAGTTTATTCACTAGAGACTTAGATTGCTACAAAGTCCCTAACTTGTCCCAAAAAGCCTTTGTTGTAGCTTCCCCTGATACATTCAACAATACTGAATTTGAGACACACAATCGTATTGTGCTCTTTAACTTTCGATCCAGCTTCTTCCATTCTTCATCGGACACTCCCGTAGGTTTAGTACCTGGATCTACCCCAATCCACTGATCTTTATCCACCAACAGATCCTCCATCTTGAGTTTCCACAACTCAAAACTCTGACCATTAAATTTCTCGATCACTATCTTTCCACTGCTCACCATCTTCTTTCACCACCAGAATCGATCTCGCAAATATCCCACTGAACAGGGTCTACCACAGGCCCGAGCGAAACCCCTCAGCAACAAAGGCGTCCCCTTGAAGCCAAATCTACTCTGATACCAAATGTAGGTTTTAACCCCGTACAGAAATTACTTGCATATGAATTCTAAAACACAGAAAATAAATAATGTGAGAGAAGAACACATAAAACACATATACAAAGAGATTTTCCCCTGGATCAAAAAACCAGGACTACCAGCTTGATTTTTCGTTATGTTCCTTTCAATGTTACAATACATATTTATACATGCCGAAGCATCCAATACCATGGACAGAAAACCATCGCATCCAAAAAACATGTGAGAAAATCATGCAAAAAACAATAGGTGGGTCCGCCCAACCTAACATAGGGTCCAAAACCAAAATTTTCAGGGGCGCTGCCCCAGACCCCATAAAGTGGGGTTACGGGTGCCTTACAAACCCCCTGTTAACTACATGGAAAGAATATAACACAACCCAACAAAATCTATTCTGTTTTTCCACTGCTCCATTTTGTTGTGGATTTCTAGCGAAAAGAGTTCCTTTCTGATTCCATATTTTTCACAAAATTCATTGAATTCTCATGAGGTAAATTCCCCACCTCTGTGTGCTCTTAATAATTTCATGTTTAACTCACTTTCATTTTCAATCATTGCCTAAAAGTTTTAAAATAATCTAGTTCTTATATCTTATGAGAATACCCACTTCATTCAAGTACTCTCATCTATAAATAAAATAAACTACCATTCTCCTTTTAGAGCTAGAGCAGGTTTGACCGCACGGATCTACATGAATGAGTTATAGAGCCTTTGATTTCGAACATACCGTTGATTTGAAGCTTGCCCTAGTTTTTTTTCGAAGTTGACAAGGTTCTCAAATAACATTTTCTAGATTTGAAATTTTGGAGATATTTCTTACTGCTTGAGTTTTTATAATCTTAACCAAGTTATCAAAGCTTAGGAGTCCCAAATGCTTATTCCACAACCAAATTTCATCTCCTTGACTCATGTAACATCTATCTTGTTTAATTTCACTTAGAATATATACACTATTTGTTGTTCTTACTCCTCTTCCTACTAGCTTTCCTAAATATGATCTCCTTATCTCATAGTCCTTGGAACAAAAGTTGATATCATTTCCTTGATCGCATATTTGGATGACACTTAGAATATTATGCTTGAGTCCTTCAACATATAGTGCATTTTGTGCTTTTCCTTTGCCATTAATGAGACTCACTCTACCAACAATTTTAGCAAATTCGTTATCTCCAAACATCACATTTCCATACTTTTTCTTTTCTTATTGAGATGAACTTTTTTTGCTCACCTATCATGTGCATAGAACATCCACTATCTACAAACCATTGATTTTCCTTTTCCTTAGCACATAAAGCTAGACTACAATTTTTAGGCTTAGCTTCTCCAATTTTCTTTCTCCAAAATTTCTCTCTTTGTCCTAGAGGACAATTTTGTGATATATTGCCTGAATTATTACATTTGTAATATTCTAGACTGTACTTTGAAAGAGGAGAAAAAGAGTTATAAGTCACAATTTGGCCTTGCCAGTTTGGTTCAACAATCTTATTTTGATTATTACTCACATAAGGCTTGCAATGTATTTCCTGATGACCAAAATTTTTACAGTGAAACTGTGACCAACGAAAATAGTTTGATTCCTATTAGGGTAAGCTTGCCTTGATGAGATATTCCTTTTAGAGAGGGGTTGCTTCTCATTACTGTGATAAACTTTGTTTCCTAGAAGGTTAAAATGATAAGATCCTTTAAGGACATCAACAAAAATTGTAGGCTTTTGTTAATGATGAACATTGGATTCTTCCTTTGAATTTGGAGATTCTCCCATATAACCAAATCCAAATTTGTCATGTAGTGGTATGTGAGAGTTGAGAATGAGATCCAAGGTCTGGGTACTCTTCAAATTCTTGTTGCCATTGTCCAACTCCCCTTTTAGTGATACAACTTTAGCATCCGATGTTTCACAGATTTCTTCATTTTCCTTCAGTTTATTGCTCAATACATCTATTATTATAGGTTCTTCCTTCTTGGTTTTGATAGATTTAATTTCTTGAGATAAATTTTCATTCTTCTTTCTAAGTTTCTCATTTTATTCTATGGCACTAATAAATAGTTACTCCATATTTCCTTCTATTTCTTCTATATTTTGTTCTTCTTTTGGACGAGTCTCTGTTTCATTTCTAAATGCCATGAACAATATTTCACTACTTCCACCATAATATTCTTCTTCTTCATCAGAGTCATCTCTGTCTTGTTTGGAGAAGAAATTCTTTTTGTTTGAGCCTCTCTTCTTGAGGCTTCTTCTCTTAGGTTCATCTTCATTATCGCTATCATATTTAAAAGGGAAGTTTGCTACAGAATGTCTTATTTTACCACATCTAAAGCAAATGAGAGGTAGCATACCTCTGATTTTGGATCCTTCAGCTTCTTAAAAAATTATGTCATCTCAGTGTTAGAATCATTGCTACTACAATTACAATTCTTTCCCTTTCTTGATGTCCTAGATGGCTTGAATGTAGCTTCCATTTGAGGAGAATTTCTCTACCTCATATCTTATGTTATGAGAATTCCATGAAGTTCATCCATTGATAGAGAGTACAAATCTTTTATATCTTCAATCGCATAAACCTTGGCATAAATATTATCTATAAGAGATCTCAAGACCCTTTGGACAATCATCTTTTCTTTGGCATCTTCACCTAGACCTTTGAGATAGTTGACTAGTTCTCCCTATGCCTCGTTTTATTTCTCTCTCCCTTTGCTATTTCATGCCCCTCTTTGTCTAAGTTTCCTTTCCCCATTCCTTTCTCTATCTTTGTCACATTCTCTCACACCACCCCCCCAACCCCATCAATGTCACTCTATCTCTTTCACTCCCCCTTTCTATATCTCTCCCCCCCTTTCAATATCCTTTTGTCTCTATCTCTCTTTGTCCCTATGTCTCCATCCGATATCAATTTTCCTATTCCCCCATCTCTCTTCCTTTCCCCGTTCTGCTCTCTCTCCCACCCTCTGTCTCTTTGACACACACCCTTTCTCTAACCCACCCTTTTTCCCCTCTATCTTTGTTTCTCTCTCTCTCTATCTATCCTTTTGGCCCCCCCTCTCACTCCCTCTCATCCCCAATCTTCATCCTTGTCTCTGTCTCTCCCTACCCCTTTTTCTCTTTGTCCTTAAGTCTCCCTCCTATACCCTCTCTCTACCCTTCACTAACACTACCAAACCCCTCTCCCCCTCCATCCTACCCCCCCCCCCCCATCCTTTTCTCTCTCCCTATCCCTTTCTCTATCTGTCCTTATGTCTCACTCCTATACCCCCCTCTCTCGTTATGAGAGAGGGGTATGCTTTACCCAATATTCCCCCCAATTGTAGGTCCTTGCCATCATAATATTGAATAAAACATACCCTACCCTCATATGAGGGTAGGGGTTTATATTTAACCCAATAATCCCTCACCCTAACATAATTACAACATACTCTATGAAACGAGAAAATATATAAAATTAATCTTAGCATTTATATGCTAAGATTATATAAAGATAATAATGTTAACATATGAGGGTAGGAGTTTATATTTTACCCAATATTCCCTCACCCTAACCTAATTACAACATACTCTATAGAACCAGAAAATATACAAAAATAATCTTAATATAATAATATACTAAGATTATATAAAACAACAATGGTAACTTTTTAGGACTATGCTAAGATTATATAAAGATAACGATGGTAATATATGAGGGTAGGAGTTTATATTTTACCCAATATTCCCTCACCCTAACCTAATTACAACATACTCTATAGAACCAGAAAATATATAAAAATAATCTTAATATAATAATATACTAAGACTATATAAAAATAACCATGGTAACTTTTTAGGACTATGCTAAGATTGTATAAAGATAACCATGGTAACATATGAGGGTAGGAGTTTATATTTTACCCAATATTCCCTCACCCTAACCTAATTACAACATACTCTATAGAACTAGAAAATATATAATAATATACTAAGATTATATAAAAATAACCATGGTAACTTTTTAGGACTATGCTAAGATTATATTAAGATAACCATGGTAACATATGAGGGTAGGAGTTAGGGAAAACGATAGAGGAGCTCTCGCAGGCGACTACCATGGCGGAACCCTAACCTAGGGTTTGTTATAGGGACCCCCTCTCATGGCGACTTGCACTTGGAGCTTTTGGGTTTTGACAGCACTGACGGCCTGATCACCGACAGAGGTTTCGGGTTTCACGGAGCCTTTTGTCTTACTCTGCGGTCCCCTCTCGGTTCCGCTGGCGCACTGACTCCTCCCTCCTTTCCGCTGGACGGTTCCCGGATCGATTCCTGTTCCGGCTCACTCTGCACCGACAGTCAGCATGGGCGATGAAGACCTGGTTGACTATGAGGCGGACCCCACGCCTCACCAGGACATCTGGGCTCACTCAAATAGGCCTCACATGATTCCGCGGAGTGTTGCTCTGGGCTTTGAGACAGGTGCTCCATCGCAGCAACGGCACTTGCCGATTTCAGGGAAGAATAAAACTCCAGACTACACTCTTGCGGACGCCTCACCTCTGGAATGCCCGCCCCTTTCCCCCGCGACGATACAGCTTTTGGGTACAAGCTTCCTGAACTCGCCTACACTGGACGCTCCGCTACAGCTTCATAATCGCCCTGCATTACCTCCGCCCCCTCCGCCTCCGCCCCCATCAAGCTCACATTCACCCTCAGTTTCCTTTATGCCGCAGGCCCAACGGCTCCCCCTCCACTCCTCCCTACCCCTCCTTCCGGGCACTAGCACCTCGGCTCCTCGCTCCCCGATCCGCTCGGGCTGCTTCACTACCCCGCCGATACCAGTTCGATCCGCTGGCTCCGCACAGCATAGCTCATCTGATCCCTGTCGCAAACTTCTGAAGGAGACCCCCATTGGCAAGCGTTCAGAGAAGGTGACGAAAGGCAGATGCCTTCGAGCTCTTGATTCGGATTTTAGCGTTTTTTTTGGGCCAGAAGCTCCACTGCCGGATGTGATGGATGCTTCTCGCAAGGTTCTGGTCGGCAGGGTCCGTGGACGCACCTACACTGCGGAACGACTTAAGCTCTGGGTGGAGGAGATATGGGGTTCACTGCTAAAAGAATTACCAGAGGTAATGGTTCTCACAAGGGGCTGGTTCGCCTTACACTTCCATCGCCCCGAATATACCCAGTGGATTCTCTCACAGTATTGGCACATTGAGCTAGCTCCAGTCATGCTCAAGCGATGGGATCCTCTTTTTGATCCAGAACGAGAACAATTGGGGGCTGGACCCATCTGGGTTCGCCTACCTGGTCTGCCATGGCAATTCTGGAGCCCGTATGCCTTCAAGCGAATCGGGGACACACTTGGTACATACTTGGAGCACGACAGATCATACGAGAAAACGGGCACCAGGACTATGGCTCGAATCCTAGTCCACTTGGACACCAGACCTGGTCTAGAGGAAAAAATCATACTGCACCATAACCATGTCTCCCGCAAACAGATACTGGACTACGGAGGCGTTCCCTTCTGCTGCCGAAGATGCCATAAAATTGGCCATCTGTATAAGGATTGTCCGTTGATTTCGGGGGTGACTTCTGTGGATACTAAAGGACCTCGACAGAAGACTACTGTGGAACAAAATGCTGGAGCTAACATCACAACAGAAGGTGAACAGGCTCAACAGGAGACTCCTATCAAGAAGACGGGTGATAGTGCAAAAAAGAATACTCGAAGGAAGGCAGCGACTACATCAGGACCGCCGCGTACTCGCTCAAAGACCGCAGAGGACACACCCAAGTCGGCGGAGGCTGCACCTTCTCATCCGGGTAATGCATCCACTCCTATCTGTACTCCTTTTTTTTCTGATGAATTGCAATCTATTTTGCACTCTTCATATCGGACCTCCTTCTCAGAAAATGTCTCCCTCCCTTCCATCCTGTGCACCATTGCCCCTCCTCCACCCACTTTCTCTACCACCCCCCCCTCCCATAATCCGGTTTTGGGATGTCCTGACTCCCCACCCTCTCCGGTCGGATCCGGCTCTCATCATTACCATCTGAGGTCCCGGGCTCGCTCTAAATATCTGGGTCTGGGATCATCCCCTGGTCGGCATCGCAAGCAAAAGCGCGGTAGACCATCCAATATCTCCTCTGCTAAGCTTAATGCGGTTGCGGATGTAGCCATGGGGCGACAGTTTACTATTGAACGGGCACTTAGAGCTATTGAGCCCCTGACCTGCGGTTCCCCATGATCTGGCTCTCCTACAACTGCAGGGGACTAGCCAACCCCAAAAAACGATTGGCTCTGAAACGACTCTTGCAAGAGTCTAGATGTGACATCATTTTCCTTCAGGAAACCCTCTGCACCGCCGAGGTGGCGGTGAAAAGTCTACAAGCTATGCTCCCGGGATGGGTTTTACATGGACTGGATGCCTGTGGCAGATCTGGTGGTCTACTCATTGGAATAAACCCCAGAAAAAGCAGGCCTCTCTCTGCTTGGGGGGGCTGTGGCTTCCTTGGAATGGAGATCTTCATGGGAGAGCTGGGCATCCCAATCAGAATCATAAATATTTATGGGCCTAATCAGAACAGACTAGCATTCTGGCAAAATTTCTTAACTGGCAACCATATCACTCAGAATACAGTAATTGGGGGCGATTTCAATTTCTCACTGGGGGTGGGGGAATCCTGGGGTCATCATGCGCAGTGTGACCCTTTGGCGGAGCAAATGAACATGCTACTAGATGCTCACCATCTTGTGGATATCCCCATGAACAAGAAGCTCCCCACTTGGCACAACCAGCGTACAGGAGAGGCTGCTCTGGGAAGGCGATTAGACAGATATATGATGCATGAGGAATTGATACAATTATTCCCATTATATAGACAGTGGGTCAGCACTGGGGGCCTATCAGATCACCACCCGATTCTTCTTCAGATCAGTGACAATAAATTCAAGCCGCGATCCCCTTTCAAATTCTTTGCTGGCTTTCTCCAAGAACCAGACTACATCAAGCTGGTCACGGATTTTTGGGCATCACAACCCCCGCTGAGAGATCAGAGGAAAGCTTTGGATTTCTGCGAAAGACTAAGGATGCTCAAAGTTATGACCGAGATCTGGGCAAGATCAAAGCGGAAAAGAGATGACCAGATACTGAAGGATACTGAAGATCAGATAGCTCATTTGACTGATGAGAGAGGGGCTGGCTATCAAACCGACGCTACAAAAACACTTCTATGCCAGTTGCTTGGGCAAAAATCGAAGTTATTACAAGAAAAGGAGGAACTATGGAGACTCAAAAGCAGAGCCATTTGGCTCAAAGCTGGGGACAGCAATACAAAGTATTTTCATAACCTCGCCAATGGCAGAAAGGCATCAAATACCATTTGGAAGCTACCAAGGGAACCAGATGGTTGGGCTACCACACACCAGCAACTTGCGAGATTGGGGGTTTCACATTTCAAGAGACTCTTCACGGCACCAAATTCTGTTAATCTTCCAGACATTATCAGACTAGCAGGAAAGTTTCCTCGGTTTGTTGGGCAGGAAGACATTGAAGACCTCAGTCAACCGGTCACTACTCAAGAGCTGGAAAGTACTCTCAAATGGTTCAAGAAGGATAAGAGTCCGGGACCAGATGGTTGGCCAGTGGAGTTCTACCTGGCTTTTTATGATTTGCTGGGAGAGGACTTATTGGCTGTCGTTGAGGAAAGCAGGATCACAGGGCACATTCATCCTCCTATGAATCAGACCTTCATCGCCTTGATTCCCAAAACTGATGACCCCTCATCCTTCAATGATTTTCGCCCTATCTCCCTCTGTAACTGCCTTTATAAAATTATTGCCAAAATCATTGCAAATCGCATTAAACCTATCCTGTCCACACATATCTCTGCGGAACAATTTGCTTTTCTCCAAAATCGCCACATCCAAGAGGCCATAGGCACTGCCCAGGAAGCCTTACACTCCATAAAGCTGAAGAATCTTAAAGGTATCTCATTAAAGATCGACCTTGCAAAGGCTTTTGATAAAGTAAATTGGCTCTACCTTAAGATGATCCTCACTCATTTGGGATTTCCCCTTTTGCTCATAAACTGGATTATGGGATGTGTATCCTCTGTTTCCTTTGCTATCCTTATCAATGGTGCAGCCTCGGACCGCTTTAACATAAATAGGGGGATCAGGCAAGGCTGCCCCCTTTCCCCACTACTCTTTCTCATTGTAATGGAGGGATTGAGTAGGCTCATAGCGGATGCAAAAAGGAATGGTGATATCAGCGGCCTCAAAATCACTGAACAATACTCTCTCACCCATTTACTGTTTGTTGATGATATCTTAATCTTTCTTAATGGAAGTATCCGAGACATCATTGCTTTAAATGATATTCTGCTACTCTTTTGTAAAGCTACGGGCATGGAAATCAACAGGGACAAATCCACCAGATCTATGATGCGATGCACTCAACAGGAAACTCAGCTGGCGACCCAGCATTTCCCCTACTTGGAAAGTCATATGATGGATGGTATCAAATACCTTGGCTTCAGATTAAGGCCGGATGGATATAAAGTGGCACACTGGTCTTGGCTCATAAATAAAATTGAAAAAAGGATCATCTGCTGGCAGCATCGACTACTGTCAAAAGCCGGTAGACTTTTACTGATCAAATCTGTTCTCGAGGCTACCCCAGTCTATTGGATGTCGCTCACTTGGATTCCAAAAGGCATCCTTCAAAAAATTCAACAAATATGTAATAGGTTCCTGTGGAATGGCAATAAAAAGGGAAAGATTTTTGCTTGGACCAGATGGTCCCTCGTTTCCTTGCCAAAGAGATGGGGCGGATGGGGTATTAAATCCCTCTCAGATTTTGCACAAGCTTTGACTGCGAAACAGGGTTGGTCACTCCTCAAGATGGACAGCTTATGGGCGGAAGTCATACACCAAAAATATATCTGGCCTTCCAACATTATTGAATGGCTCCGCAGACCTACTTGGAACCACCTGGGCATATCCGCGATCTGGAGGGCCACACTAAAAGCTATGCCTCTGATCCGTGATAATCTGCTTTGGAAAATTGGGAATGGTGCACAGGTCCGCATCGGCTTAGACCCTTGGCCTGGTTCAGGGAACGCACACCTTCTGCCGGAAGGCTTGATCCGACATCTCAACAACGGGGGCATTAAATATCTGGCACAGATCGGTGATCCCCATAGAACAACTATCTTCACTCAAGCATGGGTCACGGATCGGCAGTGGCATCTACCTGATGAATGGACTGCACATTGGCAAGGATACATACAGGCACTTACCGAATCACACATTAAGCTACATGAGGAGGAAGATGAACTAATTTGGGCGCCCGCTAAATCGGGTTCTTATGCACCAAAGCTCGGCTACTTAAAGCTTATTGAAGCTAAGAAACCTGACATTCTAAAAAATTGGTGGAGAGACATCTGGCAGCTACAAGCACAGCCTCGTGCCAGACTTCTAATGTGGAACATAATAGCTGACAAGCTTCCTACAGGTGCCATTCTCAAGAAGCGGGCTTTCAATGGACCAACTTGGTGCGTTCTCTGCAAAAAAGAGGAGGAAACAACGCCTCACTTATTCCTTACCTGCGAAGTTACAAAGGACATTTGGCAACAAGTTACACGGGCCCTCAACATTAGCACAGTCTGGAACGGTGCTGATATACCCTCTGCGTGGGACCATTGGTGGTCTGCGGTGCCTTCTAAAAAGGCCAGGAACCTACCTCCTGTGGTGTCCTGGTTTATTTGGAACAAACGCAATGCTATAATTTTCGAGGATTACAGAGTCAACTGGCAACTACTTCCGCCATCTATCTGCGTGGCCTACACAGAAATCCCCTTTGAGAATAAAACCAACACTCCCAGGCACATCCTACCTGAAAACATAAACAAGGATTTTCCTTGGGCCTTTTTTGACGGTGCAGCTCCATTGCAAGGATGTGGGGGGGGTATTGTATTACACCTCACAGAAACTCATTATTATCACTTGAGATTGGGGCTGGGGACAGGTTCCAACAACCATGCTGAGCTTATCACTCTGAGACATCTCCTCTTCTTTGCTCTATCCAAACATTGTCGACAAATACAAATTTTTGGGGATTCAAAGATTGTGATTGATTGGGCAAACAATAAATCTATATGTCATGCATATTCTTTGAAACACATCTTGGAAGAAATTGTTTTTTTAAAAACACATTTTGACCAGATCACTGTTACTCACATCTACAGGGAAAGAAATGCACTTGCTGACCGGCTCTCGAAAGAAGCGGCGGATCGCCCTATAGGAGACTGGCTGATTGAAGAATACACTCCAGAGGGGATGCACAGGTTCTATCATCGTCCATATATCGACGGCCTGCAACAGGGGGAAATCCTCCCCACCTAGATTATTTTTGATCTACATGTTCATATTTTTGTATATAATCAGCATAGTACTGATCGGCTCTATACTTTATTTCACTGCATGAGGGCTCATATACCTCAAACTCTGTCTATTTATGGTTAAATGTGAGACATTGTTTTTTGCTTCTCTTTGGATGGATACTGATTCACCGTATCCACAGTTGGACTCACAGGATGTTTTATTGTAAAACTTCTTTTGTATCGTGGTAAAACCACACTACTGCATATGCCTTGGCATCAACAACATGTAATCTCTATTATTTTATTTTTAATAGAAATTACGAACTCTATTTTCCCCGGAAAAAATGAGGGTAGGAGTTTATATTTTACCCAATATTCCCTCACCCTAACATAATTGCACATCCTCTATAAAACCAGAAAATATATAAAAATAATCTTAATATAATAATATACTAAAATTATATAAAAATAACCATGGTAATGTTTTAGGTAACTTCCTAATTAAAGTGCTTCACTTCACTTGATAGATGCGGATACCCTTTGAATGGTTATGTTAACATTTTCTTTTACTTTTATGGATGTGCATACCCTATGGATGAAAAACCTTGAACGTGTGGTTATGTTAATATTTACTGATGGGAGTACCCTTTGAATTATAATGAAAAGGCTTGCACGTGTGTTTATGCTAATAGAAAAAATAATAAATAAATGTTTTCAGCAATGAGAGATCAGCCAATTGATGATTTTTTCAACCATGAGAGATCGGCCAAGAGATTGACCAATGATGATGAGCTTGCGTACAATATATAAACCATAGATGGCACAAACATGGGAAAATCTTCTCTGTGCTGGCAAAGCAAACAATTAATCTGAATCCCAAGCTTTCACCGATTCAAATTGGCAACTAATATTAACTCAGATTTTTATTTTATTCAAAATCAAAAAACTATCGTTCATTGAAAATGGAAAAAGGGAATATCCACACTTTATAGCTAATGATTGGATTGCGGTACCTCCCAACAAGAAACTACGGCGTGTTCAAAGTCGTGGAGTACAGTGGCATACGTTCCAGGGATTGTGGCTGAATTCGGATTGCGGCACCTCTGCACAATTTGTTGTGAAACAGGACATTCATGGTCATACCGTTGTCATTCGATGATGACAAGGAGAGAGATGTCCTTTTCAATTGTGGGTTACAACTAACGGGTGTTTCTATCTTCATCCATGCTCAATGATGACATGGACGGTTTTAGTGGTTTTATTATATGGGAGGAGGTTGTGTTGAGATTTTCTGTTTGTAGCAAAATAGGAAAAATCTCAGCTGATGACAACAATAGAATTCAGGTCCTAGATTAACTCCAGGTTGTTGGGATGGAGTTAATGCCTCCTATATTTGATGTGAGGGAGTTAATGAGGCTGTTAGATTCTCTATGCTATATAACAGGCAACGATTCGGATGGTTTGCTGAGAGGGTGAGAGTTTTATGAGGTTTTCATTATGTAATCTCCAATTTGATTAATAAATTCCTGATGCCTATGTTTGGTGGACGTAGCCCAGATTGGTTGGGTGAACCACTTTAAGAGTTGTGTCTTCTGTGCATATTTGATCTGCTGTGTGTTTATTTAATTTAGCTGTGCAATTGCTTGTCCAACAATTGGTATCAGAGCGCGTTGGAGGAGCGGCACTGCTGGAGGTGGAGCGCTAAGGCGTGGAGGCGCTGGTGCTGAGAAGGTTCTGTGCGTAGAGGTCATTTCTTTGCTGCCTCGAGGCGCTGCGTGGTGAGAGCCAAAGTGTGAAGTCTTTAATCTCAGTTTGCTGAGCTGCACAGCAGAAGCGTGGCACAAAACATTAGTTTTTCGCCTGCAGTTTCATAACAACCCATCAACGTTGGATTCGTGTGCCTGGTGGGCGCTCTTCAAACCATTCCCAATGCGGAGAACAACGTATTGCTACAGGTCTGCGTTGGATTGATACAACTGTTCAGTTTTTTTTATTACAGCTCCCGTAAATAAGAAAAACGGTGTGAATTTAAATTATAACCTGCGTGGGTATGTGTATTGAAACTGCGTGGATAGATAAACAGTGTGGATGTGTTGTCAAACTGCGTGGATTTATTAAAACAGCGTGGACATATTTTATAAACAGCGTGGATGTGTTGTCAAACTGCGTGGATTTATTAAAACTGCGTGTACATATATATATGTTTTGAAAATTGCATAGAGATGGCAGTACATTGAAATCTGCGTATTATATCAGCATGGATATATTTTTTTTTGAAAACGGCATGGATACATTTTTTAAGAAACAGCGTTGATATGTATTTCAAACTGCGTGGATAAATTGAATACATGCGTTGTGTTGTTTTTTTTTTTAATATATGCGCTGTATATATGGTGTGCTGGGATTGGCGCAAAGCACAGAGGTTTATTTGTATTTTACATGCTAATCCGAAAATAATCTGAGGCATAAGCATTGATTCAGATTCAATTTTGTGTTGTTATTAAATTGAAATTGGAGATTCTTTGGTTTTTTAGACGAGATGGCCAAAACTCAGAGTGCCCGTTTTGAAATTGAGAAATTTAATGGGAAAAATAATTTCGAGATCTGGAAGGTAAAGATGCGCGATCTGCTGGTTCAACAAGGTGTGGCGAAAGCACTGTTGGCGAAAAACAAAATACCTCCTTCCATGACGGAGGATGAATGGGATGAGATGGACGATAGAGCTCTGAGCGCAATTCGGTTATGTCTGGCGGACGATGTTCTATTCAACATTGTGTCAGAGAAATCCGCCGCAGGCTTGTGGTCAAAGCTTGAGAAGCTCTATATGACAAAATCTTTGACAAATCGGATTCTCCTGAAACGACAGCTTTACGGTTTGCGGATGAAAGAAGGTACCTCAATTGTTGATCACCTGAATGTTTTTAATACCTTATTGGTGCCATTAGACAGTCTATATGTGAAATTTGATTCAGAGGATACGACAATAACTCTATTATGTTCATTGCCTGAATCCTAGGATCACTTTGTTACTTCCATAAGCTTTAGTACATCAGACATCCTTGAGTTTGACGATGTTGTTGGAACCTTGTTGGCTGAGGAGACGAGGAAGAGGTCGAATGCAGACACCTCTACATCAGAGGTAATGATGGCCAGAGGTCGCTCACGAGAGAGACACTCCGGAGGAAATCATAGTGACTCTCGCTCAAAGTCAAAAGGAAAGAAGCCAAAGGTGAAGTGCTGGCATTGTGGCAAGGCTGGACATCTGAAAAAGGATTGCTGGAAGCGAAAGCAGGCTGCTAAAGAAGGCTCTTCGACAGAAAAGAAGGAAGCCAACACCACAGATATAGGTTCAGTATCAGGTTCAGGTATGAGTGATGAGGTATTGTCTGTTAATGTTTCAAAACATGATCAACATTGGTTGTTAGATTCCGAGGCATCTAACCACATGTGTATTCATAAATATTGGTTTAAAACATATAAATCAATTTATGATGGTGTTGTGTACATGGGTAATGATGTAACATGTAATATTGTGGGAATTGGGAGCATACAACTACAAATGTTTGATGGCACAACAAAAATATTAACTGATGTGAGGCATGTACCAGATTTAAGGAAAAATTTGATTTCATTAGGAGCACTTGATTCAAATGGATATAAAACTATAATTCAAGGTGGAGTTATGAAAATCTATAAAGGTATCTTACTAGTAATGAAGGCTAAGAAGGTAGGAAATCTTTTTCAGTTAGAAGGTAGAACTGGGTCAGATCATGTGTCTATGTCTGAACATGACAATAGTTCCATTCACTTATGGCATCAAAGATTGGGGCATATGAGTGAAAGAGGATTGAAAATTTTGGCTGACCGAAAGTTACTTCCTAATCTAAGATCTGGAAAATTGGATTTCTGTAAACATTGTCTGTTTGGTAAACAAAGTAAACAAAAGTTTAAAACAGGCAAACATACTAGTAAAGGCATACTTGATTATATCCATTCAGATGTTTGGGGTCCAGCCCCTACAGCGTCATATGGTGGCTCGTCATATTTTGTATCGTTTATTGATGACTTTTCTAGGAAAGTGTGGGTCTACATGTTGAAAAGGAAGTCTGATGTTTTTTCAGTTTTCAAGCAGTTTAGAGCATTGGTAGAAAACAACACTGGTAGAACAATAAAGTGTTTAAGAACTGACAATGGTGGTGAGTTTACTTCCAAGGAGTTTGACAGCTATTGCAAGGATGCAGGGATCGAGAGGCATAAGACCACGGTTTATACTCCTCAGCAAAATGGAGTTGCTGAACGCATGAACAGGACTCTTCTAGAAAGAGCAAGGTGTATGCTGAGTAACGCGGGTTGCAAAAGGAGTTGTGGACGGAAGCAGTGGCAACAGCTTGTTATGTGATAAACCGATCTCCATCAACGGCAATAGGCTGCAAGATTCCGAAAGAGGTATGGAAAGGACACCCTTGTGACTATTCTAAACTCAGAGTGTTTGGTTGTGATGCATATGCTCTAGTGCCTAAACATCAGCGAACTAAATTAGATTCGAAATCGAAAAGGTATGTCTTTGTTGGGTATGGTGATGGAACAAAGGGATTTAGATTGTGGGATCCTACTACCCGCAAAATCATCATCAACAGAGATGTAAAGTTTGATGAATCCTCTCTTGTACAGTTAGATGTAAATAGTAGATTGAAACAGGATGATGTATCTGATTTCCAGCATATTCAGTTTGACAGCATTTCTAATGATATTCATAACGACCATAGTTCAGATTCTAGTCATGAACAGGTTTCAGAATCAGATTATGAACAGGGTTCAGATGGAGGTCATGAACAGGTCTCAGATGGCGATCATGAAGAAGTTTCTACAGATGATAGACAGCCAATTGTGGAAGCACCAGAAACATTCTTAAGGAGGTCTACAAGGATCAAACGTCCTCCAAGAAGGTATGATGATCATGTTACTTCAGTTGCTTTGATCGCTAATGATGATGAACCTTTGTGTTATCAGGAAGCTGTAGAAGGTTCAAATAGTGACAAATGGAAAGCAGCCATGAAGGAAGAAATGATTGCCTTAGGTAAGAATGGCACGTGGGATCTGGTTGAACTTCCTAAAGGTAGGAAAACTGTGGGATGCAAGTGGGTGTTCAAGGTGAAATGGGGTGTGAATGATACGGAAGACAGGTACAAAGCGAGACTGGTTGCAAAGGGGTTTTCTCAGAAAGCTGGCATAGACTTTCATGAGATATTTTCACCAGTGGTTAAAATTGTTTCAATTAGAATTGTGTTAGCATTAGTGGCTTTGTTTGATTTAGAGTTGTAGCAATTAGATGTTAAGACTGCATTTCTACATGGAGACTTAGATGAGGAAATATATATGGAACAACCGGAAGGGTTTGTTCAGCATCGCAATGAGAAATTTGTCTGCAGGCTCAAGAAGTCATTATATGGCCTGAAGCAGTTGCCTCGGCAGTGGTATAAGAAGTTTGATTCTTTCATGTTGAGTCAGAAATATGTAAGAAGTGAATATGATCATTGTGTTTACTTTAAGCAGTTAAATAATGGCATGTTCATTATCTTAGTGTTGTATGTTGATGATATGCTTTTAGCAAGCAAAAGCATTGAAGAAATCAACAGGTTGAAGACTCAGATGGCAAGGACGTTTGATATGAAAGATCTAGGAGCGGCAAGACAGATTTTGGGCATGGAGATTTGCAGAGACAGGGGCAATGGTAAGCTGTGGCTATCACAACAGAAGTATGTTGAGAAAATACTTTTGAGGTTTGGTATGAATAATGTGAAGCCTGTGTCAGTCCCTTTAGCTTCCCATTTTAAGCTTTCTTCGAGTTTATGTCCTAATACAGATGAAGAAAAGGATTATATGTCTCGAATTCCGTATGCCAATGTAGTAGGATGTTTAATGTATGCGATGGTTTGTACTCGACCAGATATTTCACATGCAGTTGGGGTTGTCAGCAGGTACATGGCAAATCCGGGTAAAGAACACTGATCAGCAGTGAAATGGGTGCTTTGGTACTTGAGAGGCACAAGTAGTTATTGTATTTCTTACAATAAGAGTAGTGAATTTGTTTGCGGATATGTTGATTCCGATTTTGCAGGTGATCTGGATAAGAGAAGATCAACTTCAGGGTATGTCTTTACTCTTGCAGGTGGAGCTATAAGCTGGATGTCAAAGCTACAAAACATTGTTGCTTTATCCACTACTGAAGCAGAGTACATTGCTGATTCGCATGCTTGCAAAGAGGCGGTTTGGTTGAAAGTTTTGCTTGGTGAGTTTGGTAGGTTACAGGACAACATCAGGTTACTTTGTGATAGTCAAAGTGCAATACATTTGGCTAAGAATCCGGCCTATCATAGTAAATCAAAGCATATTCCAATTAAGTACCATTTTGTAAGACAGGTTATCACTGAAAGGGGAGTCTCTCTTGAAAAGGTGCATACAAAGGAGAACTGTGCAGACATGTTCACGAAACCAGTTTTGTTGGAGAAGCTACGCTGGTGTTTGGCTTCTCTTGGCTTGCAGAAAAGATAAAATAATAATAACAGGGCATCAGGCGAATTGTTGTCAAGGTGGAGATTGTTGAGATTTTCTGTTTGTAGCAAAATAGGAAAAATCTCGGCTGATGACAACAATAGAATTCATGTCCTAGATTAACTCCAGGTTGTTGGGAGGGAGTTAATGCCTCCTATATTTGATGTGAGGGAGTTAATGAGGTTGTTAGATTCTCTATGCTATATAACAGGCAACCATTCAGATGGTTTGCTGAGAGGGTGATACTTTTATGAGGTTTTCATTATGTAATCTCCAATTTGATTAATAAATTCCTGATGCCTATGTTTGGTGGACGTAGCCCAGATTGGTTGGGTGAACCACGTTAAGAGCTGTGTCTTCTGTGCATATTTGATCTGCTGTGTGTCTATTTAATTTAGCTGTGCAATTGCTTGTCCAACAAGTTGTAAAGCCCATATTGGGTTTAGACATCTGCTTCCATGTCATTTTCATTTTGATGTTGTAGTTGTTCGATAATGACAGGGAGAGAGATGTCCTTTTCACTTATGGGTTACAATTCATGGGTGTTTCTAGCTTCATCGTGCTCAATCATGACATGGAGGTTGTAGAGCTCAGACATCTATTTTTGAAAAGCGACTTGTAGCACACTAGTAATTACACATAATACATAGGTTACAGGATAGAATGAACACCATTTGATTGCTATCATTTACTCAGTACAATTACTACAACTATTTGATGCTCGATACCACTAGTAATTGGTAAATGTTAGCAATGCCTTTGAACACAGTATTCAATGTAACATGTAACAGATAGGGTAATATCCATAGCCCAAATTTACACAGAGCTCAAAATGCTGCCGTCATCCATTTTTGGAAAGTTAAAAAATAAAAAAGATTGACATGTTTGATTTTCGGTATGGAAGTTTTATGTTTTACTTGGTATGGCATGGTATGGTATGGTTGTGGAAATGAGGTACTTGTTTATAATTAACCATTATTAATCATGATGAAAATGTTATTTGCCCATAACCACATTCTACACTCTAGTATGTGTGTGGGATTCCATCTTTTCCCTGCTCATGACACGTGCCCCTCATAAAATAAAGATAAAATATTCTCTAGATAGAAAAGCAATGTCCGCTATAATAAGAAAACAAATATGAATATGCATGTTTAGTTATTTTTAATCAAAATCATTATAAAACATCAATAATCCCAACTTCACTATGCTCACTCGATTTGTTTGTTGATATTACAATCCCATAGATATATATATATATATATATATATATATATATATATATATATATATATATATATATATATATATATATATATATATATATATATATATATATAGATAGATAGATATAATAAAAATAAAATAAAATAGATAAAATGTGGACAACCTAGTTGATAGATAAAATGTCTCAATGCACATGTTATGTAAAATATTTTAATTTCAATTATGTATATATTTATGTATTCTTTTAAAAAATTATTTATGTCATATAAACCAATTGAAAAAAATAAGTGTTCACGCTTAAAACCTTTGAAACAGTGTTACTATTTTACATTTTGGTCCTTTTATAGGTATATTTTTTTGTCAATTTTCTATGTGGGAAACTCATATATATATATATATATATATATATATATATATATATATATATATATATATATATATATGGTTTCTCAAAAAGTTTTTATTCTTAAGATTTTTTTGGGGGAAGATTTAAGATTTCTGTTAGGAGAAATGGGCATACACCTTTGCCAAATATTTCATCTCAAGATAAATGTGGTAAAATATGTTATGACAAATACCCCATAATATCTGAGGTAAGAAGGGTCTTTGATGGCAAATAAACATTAAGTATAAATGGGAGGAAAATATGAAGAGGATATAGTAAGAGTTAACCAAATAGGGGGGGGTGTTGTTAAAATTGGAAACTAGGGCCAAATTCCACCTTGGGGCAACTCATATGATGGAGATGATTATTGCATTGTATTCCTCTTTTCGAGAGCTCTAAGTTTGATATAAAGATCATCTCATTCGGACAAGTAGAAGTGTGATTTTTAATTTATTCTCTCACATGTACAAATTGTTCAAGTCTGCCTCTGCTTAATGTAGGATCAAGACGCCCAATAGATGTGTCTATTCACCCATAACAAAATGTATAAATAGAATATACCTCTCTCCTCATTTGGAAATCATTCACTCACTCATTCTTCTCTCTCTTCAACAGATTGGTTCGTACAACTTGGGCATCTTCTCTCTCTCTCTCTCTCTCTCTCATACGTGCGGCTAGGAGGATTGTTTTTCTGGGCTAAAACATAACCAAAAATTTCAGATTGTTGACCAGCATTGACCACTACTAATTTGTTCAAATTTTACTTTGTCTTTGGAGGAAAAGTTTCACTCTCTTGAGGCTAGATTGATTTCCATGAAAATTGAGGTGTTTGGGGCTATTTGACCCGCGTTGGCTGTTCTTTGACAGAGCTTGACCAGTTTTTGTAGAATTGTTTTGGGTTGAATTTGACCCTTGATGGAGGCTGAATTTATCTGCGTTTTACCGAGCTTCAAAGGAGGCATGTTTCTGTTGATTTTCCATCATTTAGTTCTGGTTAGGGTTGAAGTTTGACAACAATTGAATACAGAGATTGACAGGGCTGATTTAACTTTGTATTTGGATGGTCTATTTGAATTTTGTACTCTCTCTCTCTCTCCATTGAACTATTGAATAATAAGAAGAAGATTTGATCAAAGGGTTTTCCCCACACTGGGGTTTTTCCCTGGAATCCACCAAATCTAGTGTCCTCTTGTCTTGTCTTTTACATATGATTTTATGTTCTATCTGCATTTACTCTCAATGTGATTAATGATTGATGTGATTTCTACTAAAAATAATTGGATATTGTTATTGGGTTGCTAAAGAAGATTGAATTAAATTGTGTTAAGCATAAAACATACCATTGTTATCCAAATTTAACATGGTATCAGAGCTCAAGTGAAGACAAATCCCAAGCAAGAGTGAGGAAGTCAATCACTAAGGGAATTTATTGGATAAGAATTTGGACCTAGCATCAATGACGACTATATCTTACTTCAAATCCGAGGACAAGCTTTGGGAAAAATCTTATTATCATGCATGGAAGATGTCTCTGGATTTGAATTTGGAAAAGAATGATGATATGTGATATGTCAAAGGAAGAGTAGCAGAGCCTCCTTCAAATGCATGTTGCTGCAAAAAAAAACTATAATAAAGGAGAGGTCAAAGATAAGAAAAGTATTATTGATTCTATTCACAAGCCTTTGGTTGCCTATATTTTTTATTTAGAAACATCTAAGGAGATGTATGGCAAGCTGGTTGGGATGTTCAAAGTAAATAACACAAATCAAGTTCTCTTTCTCAAGAACAAGTTGAAAGACATCAAGATGGATATAGAAGAATCCATTCGATCCTACTTCATGAGGATTACCAAAAATCAAGATGATCTCCTATCTATTGGAGAATTTTTTGGTGACAGGAAGCTCTCTCTTTTTTCATTTGGAGTCCCTACAAGAGATTGGGATGTGTTTTAAACTACCATCCTCAATAATGATAGGATTCTACGATTTGATGAATTATTGGCTAGATGCACTCAAGAATAAATAAGGATGATGGAAAGAGATAAGCCCTAAAATGGAAATAAGCCTACCTATTTCTCCGCTCACCCTAAAAGAAATATCAATGATGGTCCAAGAAGGCAAGGTCAAGGGTTTAAACCAAGATTCAAAGAAGGAAGAAAAGAAAGATGCTTCAATTGCAACAGGTTTGGCCACTTTGCTACAAAGTGTCCTCACAAAAGGATACTACAATGGATGATGAAAACAACAAGAAGAATAACTACAAAGGCAATGGAAATCAAAGGAACAACATGTTCAACAAAAAGGGAAAGAGGAATTCTCCCTCCATTCCATATGGAAATGGTCATCCTCCCAAGAAGTTGAGAAACTCCATCTATGAAGAAACTAATTTATGAGCCTCGGTATTGCGACAAGAATGTTGCAACTCCCAAGGCTACCAACTTTAATTATCAACCCAAGGTTCGTACAAACTTAAGAGGTATTAGAACTATATGTGCAACATATAATGTGTCCTTCCTTTGCTATCATGATGTAATGGAGTGCATGTACTGAAGTCAAATCCTAAACTAATTGTAGAAAATGAAATGTTAGAAATGTAACCTTAACCTATTGCAAGAAAGAAAGTATAAGGAAAGACACTGAAATCAAATTCTAAATCACACCATTTTTTTAACTAACTGCTAAGAAGATTTGCTTCAAAAGAATGCTAAGTTAACATGTATGCAATCATATTGTCCTAAGCATGCAGATTCAAACCATCAAATCTTCTACTGTTGTGCATGAGAATGAATAAAATAAATATGTTTTTCTTTTTGTATTTTTTTTCATGTGAGAGTGTGAAAGCTAATCTCTTTTGGTGATGTGGAAGGTGGCTTGGAGATGATGGTGAATGGTCAGAAGGCTTGGTGGACAAGCAGGGACCCTTTTCTAGCTTCCTAGAGGCTTTTTCCTCAATTCGGCCTCAAAACAAGCCACTACAGGAAAACCTATAGGATCCCCTGAAAACCTACAGTATCCCCTAAAAACTGACAGGATATAGCTGAGAGCAAAATGATGGATGTTGAAGGTGATTGAAAGCTTACGAAAGGTGGTTGGTGGATGGAATGATGCAAGGGAGTGCCTAGGACCACTTCAAAACTCAAAACCAAAGTTGGGAGATGGCTGGATTTGCTCAAAAAGCTTGGAGAAGTTTCCTTGTGAAATGATGAAATTGGTGAGGGTTTAGTTAAAGAAAGTGAGGACCATGGGTGGATGAAGTTTGATCCGAATGGAAAATGGCATCAACCCATGGTACTCATCGACCCATATTATTCATCAACCCATGGAATTTACCCATGGTATTATAAATGGCATCCGCCCGTGCTATTGTAAAATCCACCCATAGTATTCATTCACCCATGGAATTGACCCATGGTATTGTAACTGAAAAATACTATAAGTAACAAGTCACATTTTGTAAAAAGACAAATTTTCCACCACAATGTAGCCTTTACAGTCCAGAGGCATGTAGCCACCACATCTCTTCTCAGAGATAAGCTACCATCGCCCTAGCTAGTTTATTTCCATTACTATTTTAAATAAAATTTTCTTTTTGGTTTTGTTTATTGAGCATTCTCCTTATTTTTCTTCTGGCAATGCAAGTTTTCAGATCTTGGGGGTCTTTCCCCCAAGATCCATTTCAATCTTTTAGACCTTGGGGGCCTCCCCTCAAGATCCGGATCAGTGGTATCAGAGCAGGTTATGATTCCATGGGAATGAGGGTTTGATGCATATTTTAGTTTCAAATTTTGCAGCAATATTCAACAAACTTTAGGCATGTGCTACAACCTCCACAGAGCACTTTCTTGGGTCAAGCAGGAAGAATTTTTCCTTTTTTTGCAGGAAATTTTTTTTGGGCGAAGACTTTGCAGATCAGATCTAAAAAATTTGGTACAAAATTTACAAAAAAAATACCAGATCTGGATTCCTCTCGAAAAATCACTCAATTTCAAAAAAAAAATGGGTCGAATCGGAGTTCGGATGTGGGAGATATCGTTGATTTAAAATCAGCTATTTTATCAGAATTTTTGTGATGGCGGAACTGTTGCAGCGCAAATCTGAGATCTCAGAGTGTCCAGATAGCGATTTCCAACTCATGGGAAGATGTAAAATGATCCTTCCACTTCCAAAAATAGGTTATAATAAATATTCTGAATTATATTGACTGAGTTATGCCCATTTTAATTCTGGAGCAGCATTTAGAGTGGGTTCCCATTGGAGACGTGCCCTCCCACCCCACTTTAGTAGGCACCTACTTCACATTCATCAGTTCAACATAGCAGCATCCGGCTTGGGTTATTTAGAGATGTTCCCTCCCACCCCAGGCTATGTAGGCACATGCTACTTCATCAGCAACCAACATCATGGTTATGGGTCAACCGCATAAAATCCTTGTCATCAAAGTCCATTTGCTATGCCGCACACTGTTAGAATCACAGTTGGTCACAAGCATTACAGGGTATCTCTATCCTCAGATCTTCATTTATCAGGGTTTTGGGTTAACCACATAAAACCCTTATCTTTAGTGGCTCTTCATATTCAACAAAGGCTTCGCGGGAGGGAACTTTACGCAATGGGGACCATTGCTTCTTAAGGAGGGAGGAATGATCCGAATGGAAAATGGCATCAACCTGTTATCACAAAATCAGGCACTGAAGGCTGCCAATCAGCAAGATTATGTGTAACTATTTCAAACCAAGCTTTGGACTAAGGCTTAGCCTCCTTATTCTGAGAGGGCTCTCTCACAGATTATGAATATTGATTAATGACAAGGAAAGATGGCTAACTCTTATAAGACACATGAAGAAAATATGTTGGTTGGACAAATATCAAATTAGTTCCCATTGGGCTTATGGAGTCACTAAAATCTCAGTAAACAATGGCACTATCCTTTCATAGAAATCAGGGCACTTTACATCTAATGTTCAAACATAACCTATATGAAACACAGTTTGCCAAGCATACAGGAAGTCAGAGCATGAAACATGAGTTCTGAGTGATTATGCAATAACAAGACTGTAAAAGAACACTAAAGAGAATAACCATCACACATTTGAACAATAAGATCTATTGTGAATCCTGAGAAGAAATAACAGTTATTTGTATTACTGAGCTCTGCTATACATAAACCAAAATAGTCTTCTTCTTTATCAAAACATCCAACCCTTTGTACCTTCATCTTTCAGCTCTATATAGAATGCTTACTCTACCTGATTCGAGCTCCCTCCTCCCGCGTGAGGGGAGCTCAATAATTACCTATGATGACACCTACTAACTTTTAACTAACTAATAATTACAGCTGACCACTAATTGACAGCGCTGGAATCCTAAAGCAAATAAGATCCTAATTCTACATCATGCTGGACATAGCATTTATTACAATTAAGATTCCTCCTCTGCCAAGTGGATTACTATAGCGGTAGCTTGGATGGCTTTAATTACAATGAACTTCATTCTTTGACATCTGCTCTCTTTCTGGAAGCGGCTGTAATAGGTGTCTGTAGTTGCTTGCTGGCCTTTAATGTAACATGTTTTCCAACACCCTGAAATATAGGAAACTGCTCCTGTTTGTCGGTCCTTGATTTGCCTCAACATATTCGAATCCAAAGGAGTATGCTTTTATCCTTTAATTAACCAAAATAGAGCGTCCTGTATGTGCTGTCCACCGTTTCATGTACCTTGTGATGACACAACGTTTCAAAAAAGATTTGCCGCTTTTTTAATCATAATAGATCAACTGAACTGTAACATGCAGCTACAGCAGTTTCGTAGCGCGCTACGAAACTGCTGTGAAATTTCAAAAACACTGCTTCAACCCAAAATCTGACTATCTTCAAGTAACAAGGAAGAAGAAATGTATGCCAATCATTGGCAATGAAAACAAAACCCTCCCCATAAGGTCCACTAAAGTGTTCACTGCCTGAAAGATTAAGAATCCTTGGAGTTTCAATAGCTGCCTGACACAAGAGGCTAAAACAAAGTTCATTGTCTTGGGTTTTTTATCCCTGAACAAGAGATAACTGCCTCAGAAGGTTTATGATCTTCTGTTTCAACACCATCATCTGTTAAAATGCCACATTCCGCTGCAATTGCTTTAGCTGTGTTAATATTATCACCAATGACCATCCTCACTGTAATACCTGCCATATCATGCTGTGGAGATGCTTTCTCATATATGACTTCCATTAATTCACTCAGTTCCATGCCGAAGTCAATCAAAGAAACAACAGTACATCTGTTGCAGAAGAAATCAAGCTTTGTCATGCGAATGTTCATCTGAGTGTCTGTTCCATCATAGTGAGGAGAATTGGGCTACGAGTTACAATTATCTGTTTTGGCTGCTCCTCAACAGGCAATGAACGTACCAATGCAGCTACTTCTTCAGCTGTCTTCCATTTAGCCAGTTGACCAAGACGCTTCTGTCCTGCCCACGCACTAGTATGGATAACCTTTAAAAATAGTTACCCTGTCCTCGGGTTGAATATGAAAATTGCTCCATTGATAGGCTTCGTTGTAAGATTTCCTTCAAAAGTTTCATGGATTGTGACACGATACACATTTATATCATCCACAAACCATATAATTTGGTTGCTGAAAATCTCTCCATAGTTTTGAGATGACAAATACGATTCTGTTGGCTCCAAAGAATAAAGTTGCAGGCCCTTTCTTATGCGCTCCCTTAACACATACAAGGCAGGATTTGACTTCATTATTTTATTCATAGCTTGGGCCAAAAGAGGCTTTGAACCAGGAAACCAATTACCAAATGCAGAATGTAAATTGTAAGCAAGATCGATTGCAATCATAACACCAGTGGGTGATGTATAAATTGACATATTATCTGTTGTATAGTCTAAGAATTTGTCTCTCGTATAACGTTCACGGTCATGAGAATCATAGTCTTCCCACCGAAGTTGCACATCAATCCAATATTTATTACTTTCCTTCAGATCAAAAACATCCTTAGACTCTGCCACAAGGCTGGGCTTGCATTCTCCAGAAGACCGAAGGAATTGTCAATCAAAACATGCCACTACGCTCCCTGCCAATCATTCTGCGCACTAAAATTAGCACCATTTCCATTTCCTTGAGGATCCAATCCATCAAGATACCGACTATGTGGATGCATATAGATCAACCAAATGGGCAACCCTATCTCCTCCAGCGCCATTTGTATTATCACTTATGTTGGTGCCATACAAACGACCTGGAATTGCGGTTCCTATTGAAAAGTGCATTATGTCCACTTCATGACCACCGCAACTTTTGCTTGTACAACTGTCAACCGTCTCTTTGCAAGCACCCATATTATGACATGTTGCATTACCGCCACCTTGGAACATGAGTGATACAGAAGGGCAGCTCATTTCCATTCCTTACACATAACGATATTCCCCCGGTACTTTTAGCAGAAAATGTTGGCCGAATGCTCTTCCTTTCCTGGAATGTCTTGCTAAAAATCTTGATCTTGGAAGTACTTTCTCGAACTGCATATTCTCCATCTGAGGCCCAAACAAATTTGAGTGCAGATCCAAAGGATCTATTCCTCCATGCCAGTGCCGTATAAATTATGTATTCACCATCACCACATACAACAACAAATCTTCCATTTGGATTAATGTTACCAAAGGGGTCTAAATTTTCCCATAAAGACCCTTCAAACAAGAACGGAATTTGGAGGACAACAGTCAGTCTGGAGCGGAGTTCTTTGAGAGAGACATTTGATATATCCACATTATCAATAAGTATTTTCCCATCAGAGATTGGAGTAAGGCGAAATATATCATTAAGGACACTAGACCTGTTCTTCCAGCTATTCCAAACTGCTCACATGCATTTATAGTAAATGACACTGCTCGCAGGGCTGGTGGCAAAAATGGCATATATCTCAACATAACTTGGTTGAACTCAATGAGTCTTTCCATTGGCCAGTTTGGATCAACACAGGAATGCCCCTCCAGTTTTTTCGGAAAAATATCCATGTACTGCTGTACTCTCTCAACTAAAATCATTTCCTTCTTTACCTTCAGATATTTCAGTTGCACATTGAACTAACAGCTGTTTGGAAGAGCTCCCTGTATGAACATTATCTTGCCGGTGACCAGTTGATGCGTATGCTTCTTGTGAGATTCTCACTAGATGCTGATTTCTTGAGGGTAACAGAACTCTGTTCAATAGGCATGCTAGGATTTTGACCTCTACTGAAAACTCGAACAAATCCCCAATTTCGTAGCACGCTACGAAACCACCTAAACATGTAGCGCTGCGAAACTGCTAAAAAGGATTCATGCGCTGCGGAAACACTTTGTCCTTAAGCTAGTCTGAAAAATTTTGGCAACAGAATTTTCAGTGATAACACAACCCATGGTACTCATCCACCCATATTATTCATCAACCCATGGAATTTACCCACGGTATTGTAAATGGCATCCGCCCATGGTATTGTAAAATCCACCCATGGTATTCATTCACCCAAGGAATTGACCTGTGGTATTGTAACTGAAAAATACTTGTTGGGCCTCAATTTTGATCTTATTTTGCTTTGAGAAACTTACCTAACCATCTATTTATCCTTCATTTTCACTCCATCCATTCCATTTTAATGAATATTTGATGTCTAATCAGGTATTTAGCTTTAATTTGTCAATTTCTAAAGTTTTTATAAAAGTTTGATTTTAAGTGCAATTTTGGCAATTTCAGAAATTCCCGTAATCACTTCATGGTTGATATGGATGCAGGCCACTTCAGCACGAATGGGATACATGAATGGAAAGCTTGGGAACTAGGACCAAGCCACCTGTGCTTGGTTCCAACAGAACGAGCTTTATTATGCCTATTTGGAGCTAGTCAATCATGACTAGTCATCCAGAAATCCCATCTAAATAGGGCAGTTTTGAGATTCCATGATATTAGTCATATTTCTTGGGATGAGGGGAGTGGATTCGACTTGGATAGGTGGCTTAGAGTAGATAGGTTTGTTAGAGTGAATGTAGATCAGTTTGTTTCATGAAACTCCTTATTTAAGAGCCACAACTTTGATGGCTCAACACATTGACTTATGATACTTTTATGCTGTAATATTTTTGGTTTGAAGACTTAATTTGAAGACTTGTGCTACTCTCATTTTTGCTGCTCAATACATGGATGTTTGACTGATATAAAGCTTCTGATATCATCTTCAAAAGTGTGCAAGGCAAGGGTGGAGGGCCCCCACTCCAAGCTAAGTACACTTCCAAGTTAAACTAGTTTTATTTCATTGCAAATCTGGTTGATTGTAGCTTTAGTTTTTCAAAGTCTTATTTCAGATTGCCTTATGGTTATGCATAGTGATTGATTTCATTTTTTAATGGTTTATTCATCATCTAATTGAGTTGGAAAACAAGTGTTCAAGTTGGGCATTCCCTCTATGAAATGGTGAATCAGAACTAGTCTCTTTGTTTACATGCAAATAGTTTGTTTCCATTTAGATTTATATCTTGAGATGAATGAGTTATGATGGAAAACTTTAAGTGTCTCTTAAGTTAAGAGCTTCTTTCATGTATAATTTATGCATCTTGAGTTTTTGGTTACAATCTCTAATTCATTAAGTAATAACTGAGGTGGAAGTGGACTTCTTGAGTTCAAGAACCCTTTCAATGTTTAATCTTTTGAGCTGATTGAATTAGAGTTATAAGATATATTCTCTTTAGCTTTTAATCATTTATCTTTCAAGGTTTGGTTATATTAGATCTTCACAAATAGTGAATTTGCCTCAAAGAATAAACAACCCGGATTGATAGTAAATAATTGTGTTAGTTTAGGAACATAAATTAGCTCAACATTTTGGCGCCGTTGCCGGGGAGGCAAATATCGGCATAGTCAATAGAGAGATAAAATCTAAAATACACAAAAACATTAGTTACATTTCATTTCTTTAATTATGTTTCTTTATGCCTAGAGCTAGAGATCCTCAAGGTAGATTTATCAAAAACCCCCCACAAGTAGAGATAGGATCATCACATACACCTATTACTGGTAATCCAATCATTGAAGAGCTGATAGAAAAACAAAGAAGTGGCCAAAGATTAACCTTGATTGAAAGGCAAACTTTGTCAGCTTGGGAAGCAAAGCAAAAATTCTCCACTTCCGGAAAACCAAAAGAGAAAGGAAAACAAATTGTTTTTCCATCCATCGATCCTCCTATCTTCCCACAACTTGAACCTCCACCTGAAATTGAAACAACTCAACCAATGGCAGAAGAGGGACATGGATCCATTCATCTTACTCCTGAAGAAAAAAGAGCTGAAAATGAAAGACAAGAAAGAGAATGGAGAAGAAAGAGAGAGGAAGAAAGGAAACACGAAAATGATAGGAAGTTAGAAAATGACAGGAAAAGACAAGAAGATGGACTTGACCAAGAATCTACTTTTGGGTTCCTGATAATAGATACAAGTGCAATACTAGGAGAAGAAGTAAAAATGAAAAACATTCCACCTTCTGTGTTGCCAAACTTCTATGGAATGTCTACAGAAGATCCTGATTCATTCATGTTTGAATTCGATATCTTATGTAGAACATATGGTTATACTGATGATGTTCATAAGCTCCGTCTTTTTCCTGCAACATTAAAGGCAGCAGCTTTAAAATGGTTTATGGGTTTAGGAGAACAAACAATAGCCTCCTGGGATGATATGCAAACAATCTTCCTTAAGAAATATCAGCCTTATTGTAGATCTAGAGATTCAAAGGAAGATGTGTTTAGAATGACACAGCAAGAAGATGAAAATCTAGAAGAATATTTAGAAAGATTCGCATATAATCTTCAGAAGTCTAAACAACATTCCCTAAATCAAGAAACTGTTCGCACAATCTTCCTCAAAGGCATAAGAGATGAGTACCTTGACATTTTGAATGTAATGGGTAAAGGAGATATTTCAAATCTTCCATTTGATGAAATTGTCGAGTTATGTCAGAAATATTCTAGAGGAAGATCAAAAACCGGAAGAAGGGAAGTAAGTTCTAAAGCAGCAAAGTCAGCTGCAGGAGGGATAACAAGAGCTGAAATAGGAAGTCTATTGGAAAATTTCAAAACAGATCTTTTGAGTACATTAGGGACACAAGTAGATGTGCTAAAGGCAAACAAGAACAAGCCTTAGCAATATTTTGTTCAAAATGTAAAAAGAAACATCCTTTGAGAGACTGTCCTTTAGATAGCATTCAAGTGTGTGGTCTTTGTACAGGCAATCACTCCACAGAAAATTGTGTAACATTGAAAGACTTACAAACTAATTCAATGGAAGAAATGCCAGGAGCAGAAGGTTTCTATTACGTTGCACCAAGAAGACCATGGCCACCTAGAATGCCTCAACCAAATCAGCCACAAATCCCTCAGCAAAATTATGCTTATCCATCTTATAATCCTTGGACCCCTCCAATGCCATGGCAAGCTTGGCCTCCAAAACAATATCCACAACAACCTGCACAAGGTTGGAGGGGATATGGTTATGGAAACCAACAACCTCAACAATCTCAACAGTATCAACAACATTACCAGCAACAGTACCAACAGCCATTTTCATACCCACCATATCCTCCATCCATGCCATTTCCGCAACAAAATTCTGCATATCCATTCCAATAGCAGAATCCACCACCATTGTTAACACAACCACAACAGTTACAGTTACCTTCAAATCAACCCAGACCAACGCAATTACCATCCCAACCGGTGGCCAATCCGAATAACAAAGTGGACAAATCTGCATATACTGTAGAGGAAGCAGCATATTATCCTGCATATTCAATTCTTCCTCTTGATGATGTCCATTTAAGGTCTGGAAAAGTACTTAAGAAGGATTCTCCTCCAATTATAGAAGAACCAACTGAACAAGGAGAATCATCTGAAACAGCACAAACTAAGGTACAAAATCAAAAAGGAACAAATATTACAACACAAACACCACCTTATCCTAAAAGGTTGGTAGAACAACAAACTCAAAATCAAATAACCCTTCCTGAATTTGATATCTTAGATGACTTAAAAAATGCATATGTTAAGATTCCTTTATTAAAAGCCATTAAAGAAATACCGATATATGCAAAAACAATAAAGGAATTGTGCATTAGGAAAGAAAGAAAGAAAAAGGATCTTGCAACAATCCAAGTCATTGGTAAATTAGCAAGTCTCATGTCTACTCAAACTGTAATAGAAAAATATATTGATCCTGGTATCCCAATGGTTACCATATCAATAAATAATTTCTCTGTACCTAACACATTAATAGACTTGGGAGCAGCTATAAACGTAATGACAATGGAGACAATGAAAACTTTGCAATTAAACAACATTAGATCAACCTCAACAGTCTTGGAATTAGCAGATAGATCTAAAGTTGTTCCTGAAGGAATGTTAGAAGATATCATAGTCTCCTTGGATTCATGGGAATATCCTGTTGACTTCTTGATCTTGCAACCAAATACAAACTTGGGAGGACATCCTCTGATATTAGGCAGACCATGGTTAGCCACTGCTGATGCCTTCATAGGATGTAGATCTGGAAGTATGATAATCTCACATGGAGATGAAAGGAAACATATCACTCTCTATTCACCTGCACAAACCACTTCTTTAGAATCAATACTTGAAACCCAGGAAAAGCAACAGACAAAAGCAGTTTTAAGTATCAATCAATTCTTTGAATTTAGAGAAGAGGAGGAGAATGAAGATTTGATGGACCTTTTTATCTCAGAACCAAGTATTTCAGAGCAGCTTAGGAAAGTTCAATATGAAGCTGCAAATGAACTTTTGAATCAATGTTTTCAGGAAACATGTACTATTCAAACTTTGCAGAATTCTTTGGGAGACATCTTTCTTGTAAACACAATTATCAATCCAACAATCAAAACAATTGAGGTACATCCTAGGAAACATTTAAATATTGGAAACCAGCTACAAACAAAGCAAGAACAACAGGTAATTGCATTACTACAAAAGTACTCAAAAGCATTTGCCTGGGATTACACTGATATGCAAGGAATCCATCCTAGCACATGTATCCACCACATCTATACAGATGATAAACTTAAACCTGTTAGACAACCTCAAAGACGAATGAATCCAATGATGAAAGAAATAGTGAAAGAAGAACTGCAAAAACTGTTAAATGTTGGATTCATCTATCCTATTTCAGATAGTCAATGGGTTTCACCACTGGTTGTTGTACCAAAGAAAAATGGAAAATGGAGGGTATGTATAGATTATCGAGAATTAAACAAGGCTACATTGAAAGATCATTTTCCTCTACCATTCATTGACCAGGTGCTAGATTCTTTGGCTGGAAAGAAATACTTCTCTTTCTTGGATGGGTTTAGTGGGTACAACTAGATTAGAATAGCAACAGAAGACCAAGACAAAACTACATTTACTTGCCCATGGGGAACCTATGCATATAATGTTTTTCCATTTGGTTTATGCAATGCACCTGCAACTTTTCAAAGAGCAGTGCTTGCGATATTTGCTGATCTAGTCCATGAATGTGTCGAAGTTTATATGGATGACTTCACAGTGTATGGAAATACATACGATGATTGTCTTAACAATCTTGAGAAAGTCTTTAAGAGATGTATCGAAACAAATCTATCATTAAGTAACAAAAAATGCTATATGATGTTAACAGAGGGTATAGTTCTGGGACACCATATTTCCGGCTCCGGAATTAAGTTGGATCCAGCCAAAATTCAAGTCCTAGTTAACCTGATGCCACCTACAACTCAAAAGGAGGTCAGAAGTTTCTTGGGCTATGCGGGCTATTACAGACGATTCATAGAAAACTTTAGCAAAATAGCTCAACCCCTGTTTAAACTATTAGCACAAGATGTTGAATTCCAATGGACGAATAGCTGTCAGAATGCTTTTCAAATTTTAAAAGATAAGCTGTCAGTGGCACCCATACTTCGAGGGCCAAATTGGTCTTTGCCATTTCATATTTCCACTGACGCATCAGATACTGCAATAGGTGCCTCTTTGGGACAGAAAGAAAATTTGTTCAACTATGCAATATACTTTATCAGTAAGAATTTGACACCTGCAGAAACAAACTATACAGTCACCGAAAAGGAAATGTTAGTCGTCATACATGCAGTAAACAAATTCAGGCATTACATAACAGGATATCAAGTTTTTATTCACACAGATCATTCAGCAATAAAATACTTGATGAACAAACCCATCACTAATGGACGAATTACAAGATGGCTCCTGTTATTGCAAGAATTTAACATTACAATCCAAGACCGGCCAGGTAAAGAAAACCAGGTGGCTGACTTTCTGTCCCGCATCCAATCACCTGAAGACCCAAATCCAGTTATAGACAACTTCCCTGATGAACATTTGTTTGCCATAACAGTTAAAACACCTTGGTTTGCAGATATTGCCAATTATTTGTCATCTGGAAAATTTCCAACTCAATTCACTAGCAAGCAAAGAAAGAAAATTGTTAGATAAAGTTCTAGGTATAGCTGGGTGAATGGTGATTTGTTTTATACTGGTTCAGATCTAATGATTAGAAAGTGTGTGCGTGAAGATGAAATACTAGATATTCTCAGGGCATGTCATGATGAACCATGTGGTGGTCATTTTGCAAACAAACGAATAGCATATAAAGTGCTGCAACTGGGCTATTACTGGCCATTTGTCTTCAAGGATTCTAAGGCATATGTCAAGCAATGTGACAGTTGCCAAAGAATAGGGAGACCCATCATGTCAGATGAAATGCCGCTCAAACCGCAGGTCCTCATTGAGCCATTTGAGCAGTGGGCACTTGATTTTGTTGGACCCATTAATCCACCATCAAATGTAAAAAGGTACATCCTAGTGTGCACGGACTATGTAACCAAATGGGTGGAAGCCAAAGCAGTGAGCAGAGCGACAGAGGACACAGTGGTTACCTTCCTCTTTGAAGAAATTTTTGTAAGATATGGAGTACCAAGACAAATAGTAACAGATCAAGGAACGCAGTTTACATCAAAGTTAGTGCGGGATCTGACAGAGAAATATAAGATAAAACATAGGAAGTCTACTCCATATCACCCTCAAGCAAATGGTCAAGTAGAATCCACAAACAAGGTCTTAGAAAATATCATGACTAAGACGGTGCAGCTGAATAGAAAAGATTGGTCTGAAAAGTTAAAGGATGCATTATGGGCCTATAGAATCACATGGAAAAATACAACTGGTTTTAGTCCATACCAGTTGGTCTATGGGAAAGAAGCCTTATTGCCTATTGAATTTCAGATACAAACCTATAGACTAGCAGCAGAATTGGGCATGGACCTGACTGAAGCACAACAACAGAGGATCATGCAACTTAACCAATTGGATGAACATCGTCAACAAGCAATTGAACAGACAGCATTAGTACAGCAACAGAGAATGAAATGGCATGATAGATACATTAAAACAAAGACATTTCATAAGGGAGACTGGGCCTTATTATTTGACTCCAAATTCAAGGATTTCAAAGCGAAGTTTACAACACACTGGCTAGGGCCATATGAAATTGAGGAAATCTTTGACAATGGAGCAGTAAAGATAAAGACCATTGACCAGGACCCCACCTCATTTGTTGTAAATGGTCATAGGCTGAAAGTTTATCATCAGCCTATTAGTAAAGAGACATTCATGAAACAACTGGTAGAAGAAACAGGACTGGAAATTATGGCTCTGCCATCTTCCAGTTCGAAAAAAGAATAAAAAAATTGTTGAAAAAATAAAAAAATATATAAAAAAAAAAACATAAAAAAAAAAGATATATGAAAAAACAAAACATAAAAAAATAATAATTTGTTTGCTGGTGAAAACCAAGCAACTGGCACCATGCAAACATGAATTCATAGGGGAAAACCAGGGAAACCTGGACTCTATGAATTCTATATTCTTGTTTTACTATTCTCACACAATTTCAATGCAGGACCTTTCCACAATTGACTTGAGGACAAGTCAAACTTTCAGCAAGGGAGAGTATTGTAGCAAGATTTTAGCTGCCACAGCTAAGAGATTGTGTTGTCCACTTTGGACCTGAAGCAAATTTGTTGCAGCAGAACTTGAAGGGACCTGAGCTGAAACATTATTACAGAAGGGACCTGAAGCAAACATTAGTTGCAGCAAATCAAATCATTCCAGAAGCATTGCAGAGGGACCTGAGATGAAATAGTATTGCAGAGGGACCTGAAGCAAACTTGTTGCAGCAGAACCAGATCAAAGCCGACACAATATACCAGAAGCATTGCAGAGGGACCTGAAAGGAAAACATTATTAAAAGGGACCTGAACAATTCAAAAAATGGAGCATAGTGAACAAGGAGCAGTAATAAAAGTCTACTTTTCATCTATCCACAACATTCGACATTCCACCTGTATAAACAGCATTCAACATTCCACCTGTATAAACAGCATTCAACATTCCACCTGTACAAACATCATTCAAGGGAGTATATTCATAGCCATTTTGTGCTTGAAATTCAAAATTTTTTTTAGAAACTTTTAGTTTTGATCTAATTGAAGTTAGTATCTGCGAATATTCATTAATATTCATTCCCAATATATATCCCACATTCCCTATTCCTATTTCATTTCATTCACATACATTTCCTATACATTTTTTATAACCCTAGGTATTTTCCTTAAAAGCAAAAAGATCAAGCTAGGACAACTCTTTTCACCTGCACATAAACTCAGAGCATTAGAATGATTATAATTTTAAAAATGACCCCAATGGTCATTTTAAAATTATAAAACTATGTTATAAAAAGTATGCGCTATATAAGTGAAAGGCATTGAACATATATATCATAAGTTTATATGAGCGCTAAAGTTATTTTCCAAATGCGCATAAGCTAATGGTATAAGGTATATATGTTGCAAAGAGAATATAATATACGCATATATCAAATACATTGAGGTATAAGGTAATGCGCATATAACATTGAGGTATAAGGAATATACACAAATCAAATGCGCATATCCAAAAGAATATAGCATAGTTATGAAGGGCCGAGGGTTATGATAACAAGTTCATAGGTTGAAAAGGAATGATATAAGGGTGGAGGCCGTAAGCATTAGAGAATGATAGCGGGAGAAACATGGTATTCAAACAAACATTATGGCATATAAATTTCCAACGCGCAAACCTATGGTAAAACATTCAAAGTGCAAATTTGGGCGCATATCATATGGAATATAAGGGATGTATTTGGCACATTTATGCAACCAGCCATATGATAATAATCAAATAGCGTTGCGGCGGCCGGGTAATGAGATTATATGCAAATGTCATTGCAATGAAGGCGCACGATGGTGGCCATAATCAACGAGGGTCGCAGCAATAAACAAAACGATAACCCATAAACACCACGCAGGCCAACACGCAGGTACGGTTTGACACGGTGTCATGGCAGTTTATGGTTATTGGACGGTGTAGCGGCGGAAGAGATATGCGTATGAAACAATAATACGGCCATCCTCATGACTCAGTCGGGCGACTGAGTCAATGAGGACGGCCATGTAACCACGCATAACAACACCAATGAATGAAACGCAGGGTACAGTAGTGAAACGGTCATAAACCAACCTCCCCTGCGCTGTTCAAATCACAAATCCTCATTGCCATAGCTCAGAAAATCGTGTTTGAAGCCGCAGCATAGTAAAAGGAGAAAGGAGTGTATTGAGGTGATTTTAAAGAAGAAATCCGAGTCAAATGAGGAGAGGAAGCCGAGTTTTGGAATCAAGCAAGGTAAGACTAGAGTTTATTTCGCTCGGCGACTATGGATATGTATGAGTCCTCGCCATTAAACTGATAGATTTTGTTGCTTTGCCACCAGTTTGACTGACCGAAGAAAAAAGGATTTGAAGTGCTTGTTTGCATTCCACGCGCCCAGTGACAGTCAGGTAACACTAAAACCGTGATAACTCCAAGATGACAGCGCTTATGGATAGATTAAACAGATTTTTATGCGTCAATCATGGTGTAGAAACAGTGGTCAACCATCCAGCATTTTAAGTTTAGATATTGCATGCATAACACGTTATAGGAATTCGAATTGAATATGGAATATAATGCATCAAACGCGGAGAGTTAGTTTGAATGCCGAAGTGCCGAAGGTTGTTTATATATGAGCGCTGATTGTTTAAACCATTGTTGCATTTAACCTTCCTTTTTGCTGCGCGCTGGTCTTTGTCATGTGTTTTATGCACGTTAATATGAGGTGTGACCAGAACAGAGGAACGCATAAAATCAGAGGAACGTTTGTCATATGTGTTGTTGACTGCCAAACGAAATCAGATTGTTGAGTAATGATGAATATGTAATGCTGCCAACAGAGGGACGCATTGTTAGTTTTGATTGCATTGTTGTATGTGTTATGGGCTGCCAAACAGAGGAATGTTGTAGATTGCGCAGATTTCAAACTAATGAAATGCATTCATGCCTTAATGCGCGCCTGTGTATTGAGATTTTAATGTATTTATGCCATTTACATTAAAACAGAGGATTGAAATGCGTAGGGATTGGTTGCATACATGCTGTGTTGACTGCAAGATTTAGTTGAATGCCAAAAATTTGCATTGTTCTGTGTCTTGAGGCCGAGAGCCTTTTTCAAAATTTTGAAGCCAAGGATTGAGAAATGCATTCTGCGTTTTTTTTTCAAAATTTTTTTGACATTTGTTTATAAGCAGTAAGCATAATGAGGCTGAGCGCATGTGAATAGTCCTCTAAGCTTATAACTCTGTCAATTAAATCCATGTGCAGTATTTGCTACATTACACAGTCAAGTTTCTTGAGTATTTGTTGAAAGGCCGAGAGCAATTTTCTGCATTACACAGTCATTTTTTTTGAAAAATGATAAAATGGGATTAGGCCGAGAGTGTTTTTGAGGATCTGTTGTGAGGCCGAGAGCCAATTTTTTTTTCGAAGTTTTTGTTTAAATACACAGTAACTCATGTTATTTTAAGCTGAGTAAACATGGTTATTGCTGCATGTGTATTTAATTTTTAAAAACAAATAGAGAGCAGTGTATTGATAGAAGATATTCAGGTGTTGTTTGCCTTAAACAGGGAATTGAAATAGTGCTTGTGCAGAGGAAAGACAGCAGAGGTTAAAGAAGGCAGAGTCAAACAGATTAAAGTTGAGTCAGAGGGGGAAGGTAAGCCTCGTTGCTTCCAGAATTTCATTTAAAAACAATAGTCATAATTTTTGTTAAAATGAAGTTAGTAATAGCAGAGGATTATATTGATTGGTTCACAGAAATCATGACAAACCGGGTAGAACCAAGATTTCAAATAGAAAGTTGGGGAAAAGAAACTGTAGAAAAACTGTATCAGTCAGGGATGATAGGATTTCTACAGAAGTTTAATGGCCATTCTGAGCAGATAACTAAAGATTTCATCAATAATTTCAGCCAAGACCAAACTCAAGTAGGAGAAATCATTGTCCCAGTAACTCAACAGTACTTGTCCAAAGCCTTAGATTTGCCAATGATAGGGGAGAAGTATCATAAAGGTTTACACTTCAAGGAGAAAGCGTAGACTTTCTTCCTTGAGAAAAACCGAAAGGGGACATTTGATAGGACGAAAGGGATACCCAGGGAGTGGTTTAATGAACCATGGGGGGAACTGGTCTTGGTCATTCAAAAGCTCTTGACTTGTGATCGTGGATACAGCATTGCTCACTTATATCATGTTAGATTACTACAGCATATCAAAGGGGATGATAGGATTAATCTACCATATTTCCTATACAAAAGTCTTGTGAAAATGATTGAAACAGTGAAACAGGAGCATAGGCCAAAGGCAGCACAGATATATCATCAGGGGTTAATCAAAATCTTAGTGGAACACCAGGTGAGATCAAAGGGCCTAGAATGGAAAGAATTCATGAATAAAAATCATTTTACTGAACAGATTATTAGGGTACAGGACAAAGTAGAACAGGAAAACAGGAGCTTGATGAATTCTCCCTTATATCCAAGAACAAGAGCTAGAAATATGGCCATGCATGAGACTGAAACATCTGTCATGTCTGTTCCTAGGAATAGGAATTCTATTGACTTGGAAAAAGAAGTAGAGGCATATTCTCCTAGAAAACCAGAAGAACATGATATGGCACAAGAACCCCTTGAAAGGGATTCCACATATGATAATGATGCAGGAGAATCATTAATGAAAACCACCCAGGACTTTGAAAAGGAAATTAATTTGGCCAAAATCCAAGACTTAACTGATCAGATAGAAATAAGCAAAATTGTGGAAAAGCAATTATAAACAGAGAATAAGACACATAAAAAAGACAATGCAAAGCTGATCAAAACAAATGAAAAGTTACAAGAAGAAATAAGCAGGTTGAAAAGGAGAAATGAATTACTTTCCAAGCAAGCATTCAAATGGTTAAAGGACAAAAATATGTGGCAAGCCAAATATGAGAAACAAAAGGTTAAAGCAGCAATGTTGAAGGTAAAGCAGGAATCAGAATTTGATTGTTTGAACAGGGAAACAGCTACAGGTACAGCATCCACTTTAGAGGGCAGAAGGTCCAAGAGGAGCAAGCAAGCATGGGGACATGCTTGATCATAAGCATGGGAGAGATGTTGGGCCTCAGTTTTGATCTTATTTTGCTTTGAGAAACTTACCTAACCATCTATTTATCCTTCATTTTCACTCCATCCATTCCATTTTAATGAATATTTGATGTCTAATCAGGTATTTAGCTTTAATTTGTCAATTTCTAAAGTTTTTATAAAAGTTTGATTTTAAGTGCAATTTTGGCAATTTCAGAAATTCCCGTAATCACTTCATGGTTGATATGGATGCAGGCCACTTCAGTACGAATGGGATACATGAATGGAAAGCTTGGGAACTAGGACCAAGCCACCTGTGCTTGGTTCCAACAGAACGAGCTTTATTATGCCTATTTGGAGCTAGTCAATCATGACTAGTCATCCAGAAATCCCATCTAAATAGGGCAGTTTTGAGATTCCATGATATTAGTCATATTTCTTGGGATGAGGGGAGTGGATTCGACTTGGATAGGTGGCTTAGAGTAGATAGTTTTGTTAGAGTGAATGTAGATCAGTTTGTTTCATGAAACTCCTTATTTAAGAGCCACAACTTTGATGGCTCAACACATTGACTTATGATACTTTTATGCTGTAATATTTTTGGTTTGAAGACTTAATTTGAAGACTTGTGCTACTCTCATTTTTGCTGCTCAATACATGGATGTGTGACTGATATAAAGCTTCTTATATCATCTTCAAAAGTGTGCAAGGCAAGGGTGGAGGGCCCCCACTCCAAGCTAAGTACACTTCCAAGTTAAACTAGTTTTATTTCATTGCAAATCTGGTTGATTGTAGCTTTAGTTTTTCAAAGTCTTATTTCAGATTGCCTTATGGTTATGCATAGTGATTGATTTCATTTTTTAATGGTTTATTCATCATCTAATTGAGTTGGAAAACAAGTGTTCAAGTTGGGCATTCCCTCTATGAAATGGTGAATCAGAACTAGTCTCTTTGTTTACATGCAAATAGTTTGTTTCCATTTAGATTTATATCTTGAGATGAATGAGTTATGATGGAAAACTTTAAGTGTCTCTTAAGTTAAGAGCTTCTTTCATGTATAATTTATGCATCTTGAGTTTTTGGTTACAATCTCTAATTCATTAAGTAATAACTAAGGTGGAAGTGGACTTCTTGAGTTCAAGAACCCTTTCAATGTTTTCTCTTCTGAGCTGATTGAATTAGAGTTATAAGATATATTCTCTTTAGCTTTTAATCATTTATCTTTCAAGGTTTGGTTATATTAGATCTTCACAAATAGTGAATTTTCCTCAAAGAATAAACAACCCGGATTGATAGTAAATAATTGTGTTAGTTTAGGAACATAAATTAGCTCAACAATACTATAAGTAACAAGTCACATTTTGTAAAAAGACAGATTGTCCGCCACATTGTAGCCTTTACAATTCAGAGGCATGTAGCCACCACATCTCTTCTCAGAGATAAGCTACCATCGTCCTAGTTGTTTTATTTCCATTACTATTTTAAATAAAAGTTTCTTTGTGGTTTTGTTTATTGGGCATTCTCCTTATTTTTCTTCTGGAAATTCAAGTTTTCAGTATTTTGCAGTAATGAAATGAATTATTATTTCCACTGCATATCTGTATTTATGGTTATCTCTGTATTTTATTGCATTCTTGTTTAAGTCCGGATCAAAGTTGGGATGATTTTGCTGACTATGAAATCTCTTTGTTCTCCTGAAACACCTACACTGCATCAAACATTGATATTTACCCAAAAATCATGCAAACAAGAAGAATTTCAATTACCTAAAGGAAATAGAATTTCATGAGCTAGTTGTCTACTTCATGCATGAGGAAAACTTTGTAGAATGATATGAAACATTGATGAGATCTAATGGAAGGTTGAAAATAGAAGAAATGGAAATCAAATCCTACCCTTGAAAACTAGCAAAATGCTGACCTAAGTGTGGAGAAAGAGGGTTAAAATGATCTTGATGGCATGGAGGTCAAGTAGAGGCCTAATCCCAGCTTTAATGGGCTCAAAACATGCTTTCCTAAAAGATGCTACAGTGGTTTCCTGTAGGATGTACAAATTTAATATAATTCATCAAATGACTAAGCAAATAAAATCCAAATTAGATGGGACAAATTTTTTTATTAACTAGGATGTCTTAGGTCCCCATTCCAAGTGGAATCACTGAAAAGGACCTTTGTTAACCCATGCGAAAAAATAGAAAAAAATTACTAGTCGAAAATCTAGAAATTCGAGAACTAGTGAGCTAGTAAATCTAAAAAATGTCTAACCAAATAAAGTGAAAATGTAATGGGGTAATTTTTTTTATGAACTAGAATGTTTTTTGATCTAATCCAAGTGGAACCAACTCGATTGAAGCTTGTTAGCATGCTCTAAAAAATAATAGAAATTTACTACTCTTTGTTAAAAAGGAGGTCCTCCAATCTAGATTTGGGAATAAGAAGACTAATCCAAGCAACTCAATGATTACTATGAACTTCCAAAGCTTTTCCAAAGATGAAATAATTCTTGTGATCCTACAAAATAACTTTCATTAACCATTTAACTCAATCCTACAACAAGAAATCGTTAATACTAAATGCAGAAGTAGAAAGAAATAAAAACTAGAGATGCATGTGAATAAACAGTGAAAAGAAGGAAAGAAAACGATACAAAAGGGCTCTGAGGTTCCTGGCATGGCCAAGCCCAAGGAAACTCAGTGACCTATGGAGGAGAACAAGATTTAGAAGTTGAACATGACACCAATCTTCATTATTTCATCAATACAATTACATCCCTGCAAGAAAATACAATGGAGTTGCAGAAATACGAGATCTCTCCATAAGAACACTAATGAAAATCTATCTCTAGAGGAAAATTCCACTTGGTACTTATACAAAATGATTAGGAATCATTCCTCATGAATAGAAGAAGATTTCCCCACAAAAATCCCTTGATTAGTGGATCTGGTCCCTTGATTAGTGGAACACATTCCTATATTTTCTCAATCATTGGAGTTCCACAATCTGTGCCATAATTCCATAATATCTTGTTGATTTATTATTTATTATTGATCCTCCTGCAGTAGGGAACAAGTCCCTAAATTATCTCCTCCTCCAAATCTTCATAATGTGTCCAATATTCTCATAATATTCCACAAAAATAAATAATATTAGGCACAAATATCCAATTATTCATAAACCTTCCTAATGAATATATTAAAGTTAAAAATAAATTATCTAATGTAGAAAGAGTGGTTAAATGTGCATAAGGATGGTCATAGGCCTTAATTTATGTTTTAATTTAGAGGCATGGGCCTTAATTTATGTCTAATTTAGAGGCCCATCACTAATGTCGTAAATAAGCAAAAATAAATTTATCTTATTTATTCACTCACCATTGTCTCTCCTCCAGATACATTGGATCAATGGTTGATTTATAGTGGTGTCTCAAGGCACTTCACTGGGTACAAGGAGGCCCATTCAAACTTGGTTGAAAAGAAGACAAATTTGGATATAATACTTGGGGACAATGCCACCTATCCCGTCAAAGGGATTGGGATTGTTACTATTCACTTAAATCGAGGTCAAACCCTTCATTTACGAGAAGTGTTGTATGTACCTGATCTATAAAAAAAACCCAGTCTCTATTTCTGCGGTTGAAGATAAAGGTTTCAAGGTGAAATTCATTGATTGGAAGGTACGTATTTGGAAAAAGAACCTGAAACATGCATTTACACTTGGATTTAGGGTTGAAGGTCTCTATTAGGTTGGAGTAAGTCCTTTGGGATCAATGACTTGTGATACTTCTCTTCAATCTGAATTATGGCACCTAAGATTTTCTCACCTTCATTACAAAGCCTTACCTGCTGTAAGGAAGATGGTCATAGGTATGCCGGAATTCAGCATAGATCATGAAGGATTTTTTCAAGGTTGTGCAGCTGGAAAACATACAGGGGGACCATTCCCTTCAAGTGAAATTCAAGCTACCAACATTTCCCTTAACATCTTTAGAAGGATACTTGTACTATGCAATTTTTGTGGATGAATTCTCTCGCAAAACAAGGATCTATTTCTTGAAGAAGAAGGATGAAGTTTTCACATGGTTCTTCTCTTTCAAAGCATTGGTTGAGGATCAAACGGGGAAGAATATCAAAATATTGAGGACTGATAATGGAACTGAACATGAGTCAAATGAATTCAATGACTATTGTAAAGAATTTGGCATTAAGAGGGAGTCCACTACTACATATACTAGTGAGCAAAATGGGGTTTCCAGAAGGAATAATCAAACTATCATAGAAGCCACCAGTGCATTGCTTCATGACCAAGACCTACGGAATTTCTTATGGGGAGAAGCTGCCAACACCGTTGTGTATGTTCAAAATAGGCACACCGGTCTCATCTCTAATAGGTGACTCAATGTGCTCATGAAATGGTGATGGTGGAGGTGATGGTTGATGAGACTAATCTGATGATGATGCATGATCTATGAGCTGAAATGGAGGAATGGATGTGGAAGGATGAGATGATGAAGGCACATTATGAACATTCTGAAGAGATGGATCAGTGAATATGTGATTGGCTATGAAGGTACTCCATGCAATGTTCATTTCTTTGAGATGATAGAGGACTATGATTTTAATGAGGGAATAATGGAAAAGACTTCTCATTTGATGTTCATACTCTCTTTTCTGGACAATAAATGCCATCTTATCAATGCTCCAGAAAAGGTAGTAGGGTGTGTTGAGCATCTTAACCATAGTGAAATGCATTAAGAGCCAGATGTGATAGGCATAAAGTCTAGAAAATCTACCTTTACATGAAAAGTATTTCATAATAATCTTCATCATTGGGGCATATCTGTCCAGGAGGTAAGAGAGAGGAAAAAACCTCTTTTTCTCATTCTTGTGGCTTGGTTTTGTGAAAGGCTCATAGTAATGTTCCTCCAATTCCCTTTGCTTGAACCATTTCTCCCCAACATTTGGGATCCCGGTGGCAGTTAATATAATGGCAGTGGACATAGTAAAAGTGACACCGGCTAGAGTAACTTGGTTGTCATGGAGGTTAGATATGAAAATTCTGGTCAACATGGCATGGTGTTGGAATTTTTTAATTTGCTCACAAAATTCATAACAGCCAACATTTTTGAAACATGTCACAGCCATAGGAGATGCCAAGAGTTCCCTGATATTTTGACTCAAATCTGAATATTCTCCCCCCTTTGTGTGGTCTCTTCACCTCTATTTCTTCTCCCTCACTGTATGGCATGTTTTCTTCTTTTTCCATGGTGTCTTAATGTCAAAACCATAGGGAGGTATGATTTTTGTGGAATGTGGTTTTTAGGAATAAGGAATGGGAAAGGGAAATGGAGGGAGATGGTGTTAGGGATTTATGAAATGGGGGAGGGGACATGGAGTGGTAATATGATGGAATTTAGGATGGGGAAATTATTTATAGGTTGGGAGCCTAGGTAGTTGTAGCACCTAGGACTTAGGGTATTGGGATAAAGGGTTTAGGGAAAGGGAATTGTAATGAGGGAAGGGTATTGTTAGCGCTTGAGATTTCACCCTAGGCTGAGGAAGGTAAACCTTCAAGGCAACATCAAACCATTTCACCTCGTAGCTAGCCCTACGGGGTATTTGAAGGCTCTCTCCAGTCAAACTCGGTAGATCTTTCAATAGGATGAGCTGACCCAATTAGGAACACTGATATTAGGCTAGTAAACTGATAAGGAGGGTTGATTTAAAGTTTTTTGGGGTTTTTGGTGGCAATTGGAGGGAGTGCAATTTAGGGTGCGAGGATTGAGCTCAGTTTTTGCAGGTGGGTCTTTGGGGCAAGGTAGGAGTTTGTGCTGATGCCTTTAGCTGAGATGGATGATCAAGGAAGAATGATAAGAAGGCTAAAGAGGGCAAACAATGACTTTGAATCCTCTCTAGACAGTGGAAAACATAAGCATTAAACAAATTTGAAAGCTGAGCATGGCAAGCATGAATTCAAACTTTATCACTTCATTTGTTTAATAAGTTGCAGTAAAGAAAGAGATGGAACACATAAACACACTTACAATTACAATAAGAGAACACACCATCAACACAAGAGTCCACAAGAATCCCAATGATGTCTGCAAAACCCTGGTCTTCCTTTTCCTCAAATTGCAGAGATACAAGTAAAATATACAATAGGAGCTTCTCCCTCAAGAGTCCAACCATGAAAATGAGCAAGAGAATACATAATATAGATGATCTAACTCCTTTCCCCACCTCTAGGGGTCGAGCTCAGCTTCCTAGGAGCTGTTTCAACCAATTCTAAACTGAGCACTAAAATCTAGGCAGTCAAAACAACTTGCCTCTATAAGCTAGGAAACCAATCCATTCATTAAATATTTACCCTTTACATGAATGAATCTTCTAGAAGTGTTAAACAAGAGTAAAAGTGTCTTAGAGTTACAATAATTACATCAAATCTAATCATCTTCCACCCCAAAAAGTCAAACTGAGTCAAATCTGCGTTTTCTGGGCTGTACAGTGCAATCTGGCAAAAACTGCCTTACTGGTCGTGCCCCCCTGCCTGACTGGTCGCGCACATTCACAGCTCTGTTTGAGGGCCTTCCAGGTGTCCAAATCAGGTGCAAGATAGCTCGTTGGAAATATCTGCGAGTCTAATTTCCAACCCCACCAGAATTTTTAAATTTGGAGTTGATTTGACCCCTCAAAAGTCATTTCTCCCAAGACAGCTTTCTGCAACTCAAAATAGGGGCAGAAAGTCAAAATTTGCATGTATTTTGAGCTTTTGGAAGCCCAAATCTCCATAAAATCTGAAACCCATCCATAGGAAAGTGTATTTTTGCATGAAAATTCCAAAAATGCAAAGTTTTCCCCGTTCTGAGTTGCCCCCATGACTGGTCGCGCGCGGGGTGAGACCAGTCAAATGGCCAAAACCTGTAAAATTCCAAAAAATGCCAAAAATGCTTCAAAACTCTCAAAATTTCTTGGGTTTTCTGCTAGGAAGAGGTTAATGAGTTTCATGATGAGTGAGAGAAGCCTCGGCCAAGATGCGGAGTGGGTTGGCCTTCTTCTTCCGTTTTTGTGCCTTGGCCAACCGCCTTGGATCCGGTGATTGTAATTTTGACATTTCCCTAAAACCATGACACCTGTGCAAAAAGTGAAGGAGGTTTTTCTTCTTTGACATGTTATGGACAAAAACCTCTCTCAGTTTTCCAAAATTCATCTTTTATTGCTCTGAAACATCATTTGAGTGCGACTTGTCCCGATGTGTGAAGCAAGGAATTTTGTCGAAATGGAGCGAGATGAAGGGGATAGGGGGCTTCTAAATTCTTGGGGAAATTTGTGGGAGTGGGGAGGGATGTTAGGAAGCAGGGGAAAGTGGAATTGCAGAGATTGAGCAAGGGGAAGGGGTCGAAAAGGGCAAAACACAGGCCAAACCTAGAAAATTGCCAAGTTGTAGCTAGAAACTAGGGTTTGTGCAAAAATGAGGAATTTGGCGGATCTAAGGGATGGGAAGTGTTTGATGAGGTACTTTAAGGATAGGGGAAGGTGTATGAACATCAGGAAACAATTTTTGCCGATGATTTGACCGTCCAAGAGAAATTGGCTTTCAAAACCCTATGAGAGGGAAATGACCTTGCCAAGGCACAACTGAAGCATGAACAAGATGTAAAATGACTCATTAGACACTGACATGAAAATGAAAACCCTATGAATGATGATAGACTCAGCTGAATGGTGACATGGACCAACATTTTGACAACTTTAGAAGGAGTTAAGGCAAACCCTAGACCTAATGCCTAGTGACCAAATTTTGCTTGAAAACTCTTTGAAATGACAAAATTTGACTTGGAAACTCTGAGACCACGTTGTAAGAGCATATTTGATCACTGGAGGAAGGCTGTAAAGACTGACACTAACATTGGCTCCAATGGGGATGGTAGCTCCTTGGAGGTGCCAAGAACCGTAGACCTCTGGGAGAGCAGACCAGTGCTTTCAGCCATTGGGCAATGGAGTCAAAAACTCAAGCTGAAATGCATGACTAAAAACTGATGAGTTTGACAACACAAATTGACTCTCACTTAACTAAAAACTGACTCGATACTTAAGCACAACCGAAAAACTGAAAATGATGCTCAAAAGGGAGCTTATTCATCACAACCTACTCTAACAGTTTCATTCATCACGTGATCAAGTGAACTGAAACAACCAATGCAACCAAGTAAGTATCACGTCTGCTGGTTGAATTCTCCACAAGTGCTCACTTATGAACAACAAAAGAGAACTACTGAAAGGCAACTCCCATGACAACTTAGAAATAGATCCGTTGAATGATATGAATTCTCTATCCACCTCCAAAAACACTGCATAAGGATCTTGAAATTCAAGCACACTGGAACTTAGCTCATCCAATGGATTGCTTTTCTCCTCATACCATGAATGCAAAATTTGATCTAAGCCTTGTGATGAGACCTCTGCTGAAAATGACAAAGAAACTGGCTGCCGAATCAAATTCATATCAGCACATGTTTCAAGCTCACCTGTAATCAATGGAAAAAGACTTGGACTGCAAACCTCATCTAAAACATCAGCTATTGGATCATGAAAAACTTGAAAAGACTTCTGCAACCCATTTTCTATTGGTTCCATTGTGATTACATGATTGCCTACATGCTGCTCATTCTTCACTGAAGATGGACTATGCAAATTTCCCTTCAAAAACTGAAATGATTCAAAACAGAAAGGTAGGGAACCTTCTTGTATCATTTGATCAAATATGTCAGCTTCCATCCTTTCATCTGCAACTTGATAACCAATGGCATTTGGGGGTTCAAAATTTGCTTCACTTTCCTCGTCACTGTCATAGCTGATATATGATGGCTGATCATTGTATTCGAGCTGCTGAAAATGAACTTCTTCCTCCCACAAACGAGCTGCTGATTTGTCTGCAAGATTAGCTTCTGTTTGGAGAACATAATCATCATCATACTGATCAAATCGAGGCAAATCATCGGTATAAAAGACATCATCAAGCATGCAGGTCATATCAACAAATCTCTCTTCTCCAAGGTGATCTACAAAACAATTATTATCAGATCTATAACAACTAGGATAAGAAACAAAATGTTTTGGATCAGCAACTTGTTCTTCTTCAATCAGCGCGCCATGGGCTTGAACATCATAATCATTCCTTGCGTTGATCTTGTCCATCATCTTTTCCACTGCACTTACCAAAATGTCAAGCTTCACCTCTAGAGATGTTGAGTCGGCCGGATCTATGTTTTTCATCTCTTCTTCTTTCATCCTTGCCCGTCGGATCAGTAGATGCGCCTCTACATTTACTGCACTGTTTTGCATCTCATGAAGTGTTGCAATATTCTTTTCTCTCAGCTGAAACTCCATCTCCGGATCAAAGGCACCCGGATAGTGCAAGAGAGCAGATCTAGGAGAAGGTCTTATATCAACTGGCATCGAATAATAAACTTGATTAAATCTGGCCGAAAACTGTTGTACTGTCTCACCTGGCAATCTTTTCAGCTGGTTATACTCTTCTACCATCAAGAGAAGGTTCTACCCGATCATCCACCTGTCGAGAAAAACTTTGACAAACTGCTGGAAATCTGAGATGCTTGCATCAGGCAGGGCTTTGAACCAACTCTTCACTTTGGCTTGCAAAGAAAGAGCAAAAAGCCTTATACTAACATCTTCTTCATCAACTTCAAAAAGATCTAGAAAAATCTCAAAATTCTGGACATGTTGCTCAGCGTTGACATTCTTACTTTCACCATCAAACATCGGCAAGTATAGATCATAGTTTTTCGGAAAAGCATGAAGAACAGAAGGTAAAACAAGAGGTTTATACCGATCTGGAATTTTACAAGGTATAGGGGTATGTACAGCAGGTATAGGTTCATCACAAATTTCGGAAAAAGGATCTTGATCAAGCTCAAAAGCATGCAAATCTTCGGTATTCACAATCTTCAAAGGGAAAGAATCAACGGCAGGCCGAGGATCTCTTCTCAAATACAATATACTTTGCAAAGCCCTTTTTACATTCTCAGGAAAAGAGGAGAAATAATTTAGAACAAAGAACAAAATATCCTGGATGAAATTCCAACTTGAGTACCTGATCTGTCCATATTCTCCTTTCATGTTTTTGCTGGTCGGGAACATCCTCCAGTGGAGTCTTTGGATCTGATCTCAAGACTGATTTAGAGTCGCCAAGTGAATGATTTCAGCCTGTCAAGTGTCTGATCGTTGTCCACTATCAACAATCAGATCTGAACTTGATACATGTACTGGGGTAAAGTGTCAATGAAGCGCTACGTTCACAAGCTCACGGAGATTGACTGAAGCAACGTTTATCTACTAACGCTGATGTAAAACAAGAGCGTTTTCGAAGGCTACCTGACGTAACTTCAGGTTCCGTCTAAGACTTATGAAATAACACGTCAATGAGCAAACGATCAGTTGTTCTCCCCAGTATGGTCGCCACTATGTTAGCAGTTGAGATTTCACCCTAGGCTGAGGAAGGTAAACCTTCAAGGCAACATCAAACCATTTCACCTCGTAGCTAGCCCTATGGGGTATGAGAAGGCTCTCTCCGGTCAAACTCGGTAGATCTTTCAATAGGATGAGCTGACCCAATTAGGAACACTGATATTAGGCTAGTAAACTGATAAGGAGGGTTGATTTAAAGTTTTTTGGGGTTTTTGGTGGCAATTGGAGGGAGTGCAATTTAGGGTGCGAGGATTGAGCTCAGTTTTTGCAGGTGGGTCTTTGGGGCAAGGTAGGAGTTTGTGCTGATGCCTTTAGCTGAGATGGATGATCAAGGAAGAATGATAAGAAGGCTAAAGAGGGCAAACAATGACTTTGAATCCTCTCTAGACAGTGGAAAACATAAGCATTAAACAAATTTGAAACCTGAGCATGGCAAGCATGAATTCAAACTTTATCACTTCATTTGTTTAATAAGCTGCAGTAAAGAAAGAGATGGAACACATAAAAACACTTACAATTACAATAAGAGAACACACCATCAACACAAGAGTCCACAAGAATCCCAATGATGTCTGCAAAACCCTGGTCTTCCTTTTCCTCAAATTGCAGAGATACAAGTAAAATATACAATAGGAGCTTCTCCCTCAAGAGTCCAACCATGAAAATGAGCAAGAGAAGACATAATATAGATGATATAACTCCTTTACCCACCTCTAGGGGTCGAGCTCAGCTTCCTAGGAGCTGTTTCAACCAATTCTAAACTGAGCACTAAAATCTAGGCAGTCAAAACAACTTGCCTCTATAAGCTAGGAAACCAATCCATTCATTAAATATTTACCCTTTACATGAATGAATCTTCTAGAAGTGTTAAACAAGAGTAAAAGTGTCTTAGAGTTACAATAATTACATCAAAGATAATCATCTTCCACCCCAAAAAGTCAAACTGAGTCAAATCTGCGTTTTCTGGGCTGTACAGTGCAATCTGGCAAAAACTACCTGACTGGTCGCACCCCCCTGCCTCACTGGTCGTGCACATTCACAGCTCTGTTTGAGGGCCTTCCTGGTGTCCAAATAAGTTGTAATATAGCTCGTTGGAAAGGTATGCGAGTCTAATTTCCAACCCCACCGGAAGTTTTGAATTTGGAGTTGATTTGACCCCTCAAAAGTCATTTCTCCCAAGACAGCTTTCTGCAACTCAAAATAGGGGCAGAAAGTCAAAATTTGCATGTATTTTGAGCTTTTGGAAGCCCAAATCTCCATAAAATCTGAAACCCATCCATAGGCAAGTGTATTTTTGCATGACAATTCCAAAAATGCAAAGTTTTCCCCGTTCTGAGTTGCCCCCATGATTGGTCGCGCGCGAGGTGAGACCAGTCAAATGGCCAAAACCTGTAAAATTCCCAAAAATGCCAAAAATGCTTCAAAACTCTCAAAATTTCTTGGGTTTGCTGCTAGGAAGAGGCTAATGAGTGTCATGATGAGTGAGAGAATCCTCGGCCAAGATGCGGAGTGGGTTGGCCTTCTTCTTCCGTTTTTGTGCCTTGGCCAACCGCCTTGGATCCGGTGATTGTAATTTTGACATTTCCCTAAAACCATGACACCTGTGCAAAAAGTGAAGGAGGTTTTTCTTCTTTGACATGTTATGGAAAAACACCTCTCTCAGTTTTCCAAAATGCATCTTTTATTGCTCTGGAACATCATTTGAGTGCGACTTCTCCCGATGTGTGAAGCAAGGAATTTTGTCGAAATGGAGCGAGATGAAGGGGATAGGGGGCTTCTAAATTCTTGGGGAAATGTGTGGGAGTGGGGAGGGATGTTAGGAAGCAGGGGAAAGTGGAATCGCAGAGATTGAGCGAGGGGAAGGGGTCGAAAAGGGCAAAACACAGGCCAAACCTAGAAAATTGCCAGGTTGTAGCTAGAAACTAGGGTTTGTGCAAAAATGAGGAATTTGGCGGATCTAAGGGATGGGAAGTGTTTTATGAGGTACTTTAAGGATAGGGGAAGGTGTATGAACATCAGGAAACAAGTTTTGCCGATGATTTGACCGTCCAAGAGAAATTGGCTTTCAAAACCCTATGAGAGGGAAATGACCTTGCCAAGGCACAACTGAAGCATGAACAAGATGTAAAATGACTCATTAGACACTGACATGACAATGAAAACCCTATGAATGATGATAGACTCAGCTGAATGGTGACATGGACCAACATTTTGACAACTTTAGAAGGAGTTAAGGCAAACCCTAGACCTAATGCCTAGTGACCAAAGTTTGCTTGAAAACTCTTTGAAATGACAAAATTTGACTTGGAAACTCTGAGACCACGTTGTAAGAGCATATTTGATCACTGGAGGAAGGCTGTAAAGACTGACACTAACAGGTATGAAAGTGTAGGGGAATGCAATTTGGGAATTGAGACTGCAATGGTGATTTGAGGGAGATACTAGGGTTTGAAATGAGTAAAACACCAAATCTTTAATGAAACTTTCAAAATACCATAAGGAATGACTGTAGGAGGAAGAAGAATGATATATTTAACTTTCACTCACGTGTTGGAGGTTGAAGACAACATTGTTGAAGCTTTGGAGGAAATTTTGCAAAGTCTAGAAGCGTTTCTGGCTTTTTTGGGCAAGTGAGCAGCGCCAAAAGTAAGTGCGCCCTCTCTTTGGAAGGTGCTTATAACCATAGGAAAGTGTGCCCTCTCTTAGGCAGGTGCGCAGTGCCATAAGCAAGTGGGCCCTCTCTTTGTCAGGTGCGCAGCTCCAGAAGCAAGTGCACCCTCCCTTTGGAAAACGCGCAACACTTGCTCTGTTTTTTGCAATTTCGCCCAGGAACTTGAAAAATTCTCCCTTGGAGTTTGCTCAACAATGGTATGAGACAAATGAAGTTGAATTTGATGCTATGAAGGCTCTTATACTTGAGTGTATTTGATTTTTTGATTTAGAAACCAACTTTTTAATGTTTCAATTCACCTTTGAAAACTTTGCTAATTACCCTTTACACTTCAATTTTCTTCTTTGTAGATTGATGATGTTGGAGTTTGGCACTCTTTACATTTGACTTTGCTTTGATGAAGTTGGCATATAGAGTTTGAGTTGGTAGATTAGGAACAATACTTATTACATATAGTGAACATAAAATTACATAAAAAATAAAAATAAATTACATCTCTTTTTTGAATGAAATTACAATTTGGTATAAAAATCATACTTTGAAACCAAAATTACAACTTTCAAAAACCATTTTTACATACTAAATAAATATTTTTCAGGTGATAAGGAAATATTACTTCAATCACTCTCACACTTTTGCTGACTTTATGAGATGAAATGGAGTATTATTGAACCTTGAAAAATGAAACTTAGTGACCTAATCAGACCTTGAATGACCAGACTCCATGTTGACTTAACTGACATAAAGAAATGATGAAATAATATTTTATGATTGATGTATGCCCAGTAAGACATGAAGGTGGGCCAACAAGTATTGATTTTTTAGGAGGGTGATGTTTTTTTACTAGGGCTACCATCAGTGAGTAAATTTGTGAATGAAGACATAGGTGGAATGAGAAACATTTCAGAGTGAGACCCTAATATGAATATGAAAAGAGGAGTTTTGATCACTGATGGCATTATGAAAGCAGTGACACTAACACATTACGTAATTATATCTCAGAGTCCAACAACCTCTAGGAGCGACCCGATAGACTAAACCAACAACATAAGATTACAAGTGGTATTGCTACCTAACGAGGAACCCTAGCTAGGTTTTTGTAGTTATTTACATTGTAATAATAGAATGTAATTAGTTGAAGTAGTTGTGATGCCTATGAAGCATAGATCATAAAATTCATGGAGGAAGATAAATTTGGTTGTGCCATGTTATGATCCTGGATAAAAAAGGACATCTGATGAGAGAACTAGAAGATTAGCTCCACCAATCTTGGTTGTAAGCTAACTAAGAATACTGATAAGGTGCACTTATAATCCAATCTAGTTGATAATCCACTTGTTGAGGTCCCACATGGTAATATTTCATTCAACATCCAGACATGTGTCTTGGTTGTAGGTCCATATGTACAGTACAAGATTGGGGTGAGAAGATTGTTCATAATGCAATATGATCTTGGCTTGTCCATTCTCGAGATGATTGTTTATGCTCACCTTTCACCAGATTAACCATCAATAATCTCACAGAAATCCTCTTAAATTATTGAAAACAAATGAAATATGTCAAATAATAAACAAATTACCTTGTCATGCTCAAATTTAAGATAATAGTCCAAATATGTACAAAATGACGACAATAACCATAAGAGCTAGGTAAAACATGAGTGATTACAAAGCAAAAAGGTGTGTAAAAATTGACAAAAAGGAGGCTTAACTTTCCTCCATATCGATCATATTGCATTTCCTCATGCAAACATAGACAAAAGTTGATCAAAACTATAGATTTGTAGATCTCAAGTAGAGTCTCATTGCATTAACTAGAATATTGTTATCTTTTCACATTCATCGCCTCAAGGATCTAGGCCATGGATTAAAAATTATAGGTTTAATTGAGTTAATTAGAGTGAAATAATGTAGGTAATTTTTATACGATTTCAACTTCAATTGCATCAGTGAGATAAGAAAGACCAAAAGTTTGATGTCTTCAGATGACTGAAGTGAAATATTTATAGGTCCTTTGAACATTTCCTGTGAGCATATTCAGAGGCTTGTTATCAAACATGAATATTATACTCTCAACAAGATTCTTTAGTTGGTTTGTATACTCTATTAGCATACATGGAGGAGGGGTGGGGTTCTCACAACACACTACAAATGAAAACCCTTTTAAAAAGTGTAGGAAAACAAGGTAAAGAAGTAACCTGGAATACTATTGATTAACAAGGTCTATCCCATAAGCACCTCCTAGACAAAAACACCAAAATGTTGGTTGCAATATATGCTTAACTAATGAACCAACATCATCATGTCAATCCAGAGTTCGTAGACTCTAGAGACCTTCAAAGAAAAACCCTAATCTACGCTAGAGACTATCCATTAGTTTTCTCAGATTACTACATATTGCATTCCTACATTCTAATGGAAATTGAAAAGTGAACCTTATCTACTATTCATGTGGAGATCTGAGCTATGTCTCCACCTAGGTTTAACAACTTCAATGTGGATACTATCCCAATAATCTAGAGGACAAAGGATTAAGATTCCTTGGCAATCCTCACACCATCAAAGTGACTGCAAAAGTAAATTTCTTTCTTTTCTACATAATGTAGAACACCAAATATAAGAGAAACAAAAAAATCTATTGTGAAATTTCATTAAATCCTAATTGCTTCTATGTCAAATCAAAAGGAATAAAAGAAAGCTTTTAAGTATGTTTAAGTCACACACAAATCTGATGCAAATGTGCTAACCATGTAACCCAAACAATATATTCACTCAGATTTGATATTCAATACTCTATTCAAAAGAAAATCGACTCTCAACCAAATATGAATATTGGAAATAAACGAATTGTTACAACTCAACGAGAAAACCTATTGGGAAAGAGTTATCAGAGGGATGCCATGCAACCACAAGGAAATATGCATTACTCTATTTTTGAATCTTTTTGAAAGCCATTGATCATTAATTCAACAATGATTTTCTTCTTATGAAATAAATCTAAACTTAAACACCTATCAAATTGATGCTTATCCAAAGATTAGAGCAATGAAACACTTGAATAAAATTATTAGTGGAGAATCCATAAGATTCTTGATTAAACAAACAACAATCCCATAAACTTTGTTCTAGCATAAGCAAACCCGTGAATAACGTTACAATGTTCTTGAGATCATTGTCGACCTAATGCAACTCGCATCAATAATTAACAGAGGACTCCAAATCACAATGGATCTAATGCTCTCTATGCCAACAACTGATGAAATATTCCAAGATTAAACCTATAAAATCAAGAAACAAAATATTGATCACTCATTCATCACAATATACATAAAAGAGGGTTGTTGTAATTCAAAGGTAACATTCACAACAAAGATATATACAAAAAAAATTGTAGTTATGATTCACTACACTTTTGTTGACCTTATGAGATGAAATGGAGTATTATTGAACCTTGAAAAATGAAACCCAGTGACCTAATGGGACCTTGAATGACCAAACTCCATGTTGACTTAATTGACATAAATACATGATGAAATAAGATTTTATGATTGATGTATGCCTAGTAAGACATGAAGGTGGGCCAGCAAGTATTTATTTTTTAGGGAGGGTGAGGTTTTTTACTAGGGCTACCATCAATGAGTAAATTTGTGAATGAGGACCTAGGTGGAATGAAAAAAGTTTCAAAGTGAGACCCTAATATGAATATGAAAAGAGGAGTTTTGATCACTGATGGCAGTATGCAAACAATGACACTAACACATTACCTAATCCTATCTCAAGGTCGAACTACCTTTGGGAGCGACCCGATAGACTAAACCAACAACATAAGATTACAAATGGTATTTCTACCTGACAAGGAACCCTAGCTAGGTTTTTGTAGTTATTTAGATTGCAATAATAAAATGTAATTAGTTGAATTAGTTGTGATACCTATGAAGCATAGATCATAAAATTCATGGAGGAAGATAAATTTGGTTGTGCCATGTTATGATCCTGGATAAAAAAGGACATCTGATGAGAGAACTAGAAGGTTAGCTCCACCAATCTTCGTTGTAAGCTAACTAAGAATATTGATAAGGTGAACTTGTAATCCAATCTTTTTGTTAATCCACTTGTTGAGGGCCCACGTGGTAATATTTCGTTCAATAGCCAGACATGTCTCTTGGTTGCAGGTTCGTATGTAGTGTACAAGATCAAGGTGAGAAGATTTTTCATAATACAATATGATATTGGCTTGTCCATTCTCGAGATGATTGTTTATGCTCACCTTTCACCAGATTAATCATCAATAATGTCACATAAATCCTCTTAAATTATTGAAAACAAATGAAATATGTCAAATATTAAACAAATTACCTTGGCATGCCCAAATTTAAGATAATATTCCAAATATGTACAAAATGACGATAATAACCATAAATAGCTAGGTAGAACATGATTGATTACAAAGCAAACAGGTGTGTAAAAATTGACAAAATGGAGGCTTAACTTTCCTCCATATCGATCATATTGCATTCATCATGCAAACATAGACAAAAGTTGATCAAAACTATAGGTTTGTAGATCTCAACTAGAGTCTCATTGCATTAACTAGAATATTGTTATCTTTTCACATTCATTGCCTCAAGGATCTAGGCCATGGATTGAAATTATAGTTTTAATTGATTTAATTAGAGTGAAATATTGTAGGTAAGTTTTATACAATGTCAACTTCCATTGCATCAGTGAGATAAGAAAGACCAAAAGTTTGATATCTTCAGATGACTCAAGTGAAATATTTATAGGTCCTTTGAACATTTCCTGTGAGCATATTCAGAGGCTTGCTATCAACCATGAATATTATACTCTCAACAAGATTCTTTAGTTGGTTTGTATACTATGTTAGCATATCAATTAGCATACATGGAGGAGGGGTGGGGTTCTGACAACACCCTATAAATGAAAAACCTTTTAAAAAGTGTAGGAAAACAAGGTAAAGAAGTAAATTGGAATACTACAGATTAACAAGGTATATCCCATAAGCACCTCCCCAACAAGAACAACAAAATGTCGGTTGCAATATATGCTTAACTAATGAACAAACATCATCATGTCAATCCAGGGTTCATAGACTCTAGAGACCTACAAAGAAAAACCCTAATCTATGCTAGAGACTTTCCATTAGAATTCTCATATTACTACAAACACCATTCCTACAATCTAATGGAAATTGAAAAGTGAACCTTATCTACTATTCATATGGAGATCTGAGCTATGTCTCCTCCTAGGTTTAGTAACTTCAATGTGAATACTATCCCAATAATCTAGAGGACAAAGGAATAAAGATTCCTTGGCAATCCTCACACCATCAAAGTGACTGCAAAATTAAATTTCTTTCTTTTCTAATTAATGTAGAACACCAAATATTAGAGAAACTAAAAAATCTATTGTGAAATTACATTAAATCCTAACTACTTCTATGTCAAATCAAAAGGAATAAAAGAAATACTTAAGTATGTTTAAGTCACACACAAATCTGATGCAAATGTGCTAACCATGTAACCCAAACAATATCTTCACTCAGATTTGATATTCAATACTCTATTCAAAAGAAAATCCACTCTCAACCAAATTTGAATATTGGAAATAAACCAATTTTCACAACTCAATGAGAAAACCTATTGGGAAAGAGTTATCAGAGGGATGCCCTGCAACCACAAGGAAATGTGCATTACTCTATTTTTGAATGTTTGTGAAAGCCATTGATCATTATTTCAACAATGATTTTCTTCTTATGAATAAATCTAAACTTAAACACTTATCAAACTAGTGCTTATCCAAAGATTAGAGCAATGAAACACTTGAATCAAATTATTAGTGGAGAATCCACAAGTTGCTTGATTAAACAAACAACGAGCCCATAAACTTTGTTCTAGCATAAGAAAACCCATGAATAACGTTACAATGATATTGAGATCATTGTCGATCTAATGCAACTTGTATCAGTAATTAACAGAGGACTCCAAATCACGATGGATCTAATGATCTCTATGCCAACAATTGATGAAATATTCCAATATTAAAACTATAAAATCACAAAACAAAGTATTGATCACTCATTCATCACAATATACAAAAAATAGGGTTGTAATTCAAAGGTGACATTCACAACAAGGATATATACAAAAAAATTGTAGTTATGATTCATTACACTTGCAATGGTTATACGTCCATATCCATATACATATATACATGAAACGAGTATAAAATAAGGATTCGGTTATAAAAATAGAGCACACAGTCTCTATCGTCGATAACATGCCAGAATCCTCCATATCTAAGAGAAATAACACAAATTAGCACATCAAACATTAAAACATCAAACACAGAGAGAAAATCCAAAATTTATATTAGTAAATAAACATAGAGGAAGGGCAACCAACTAGATTGGTGGGCCCTACCAACTAGCTCGTGCCTTGTGTAAAAGATTAGATCACAAAGTAATAAAATGCACAAACAGTGGAGCATTAAAGCTAGCATAATTTCCTCATATTAAATCACGACTCAATATTTTACATTACATAACAATAACTCAGAGCCCAATGACCTCAGGGAGTGACCCGAGAGCCTAGACTAGCAACATAAGATTACAAATGGTATCACTACCTAACCAGGAACCATGGATAGGATTTTATAGTTATTAACATTGAAATAATATAATGGAATCATTCAAAGCAGTTGCGATACCTATCAAGAATAGATCATGGAATTCATGGAGGAAGATAAATGTGGTTGTGCCATGATCTGATCCTAGATAATTGTGGACCTGTGATGAGGCAACTAGAAGGCTAACTCCACAAACCTGTGTTGTAAACTAACTAAGAATATTGATGAGGTATGCCTGTAATCCATTTTGGTTGATAATCCACTTATTGAGGGTCCATGTGGTAGTATTTGATTCAATATGCATACATGTTCCTTGGTTGCAGTTTTATATGCGGGGTGCAAGATTAGGGCAAGGAAATTATGCATTTTGCAACATTATCTTGTCTTGTCCATTCTTGGGTTGTTAGTGCACTAACAACTGACCGTTGATGTTCAATTGTCATGGATTAACCATCATTAATATTACATTATTCCTATTAAATAATTAAAAACAAAGTAAATATGTCAAATAATAAATAAATTACCTTGTCATGCTCAAATTTAAGATAATGCCGTAAAGATGTACAAAATGACGACAATCACCATAAGGACTAGGTAAAAACATGAGTGATTACAAAGAAAAAGGGTGTGTAAAACTCAAAAAAATGGAGGCTCAACACTTCCTCATTCGAATGTCGTAGCATTTGTAGGCATTTCTTCTAAACAAGTATCCAAGGAAAATTCCTTCATGAAAACGTGACCCAAATTTCCGTAGTGATTCATCATTAATCTTCTTAAATATTTTGCTTCCAAATATTTTGAAGTGTTTCACATAGGTGAGCCTTGCTTTCCATATTAGATATAGAGTTTTATCACTATTTACCCAGAGTTGAGCTTTGTTCATGATATAGACTGTTTCCCCAACTGCCTCCCTCTAAAATGTTTACTGTAAATCAGCTTCCAATAACATTGTTCTTACAATTTCTTGCACAAATCTATTCTTTTTTTCCACTACTCCATTTTGTTGTCGATTTCTAGCAACAAAGAGTTCCTTTCTGATTCCATATTTTTCACAAAATTCATTGAATTCTCATGGGGTAAATTCCCCACCTCTATGTGCTCTTAAGAATTTCATGTTTAACTCACTTTCACTTTCAATCATTGCCTGAAAGTTTTAAAACAAACTAGTGCTTCTGACCTGTATCTTATGAAAATACTCACATCATTCAAGTGTCCATCTATAAATAAAATAAAGTACCTTTCTCCTTGTAGAGCTAGAGCTCTGGTTTGACTACACAATATCTACATGAATGACTTCTAAAGGCTTTGATTTCATTCATACCGTTGATTTGAGGCTTGTCCTGGTTTTGTTTCAAAGTTGACAAGGTGCTCAAATAACATTTTCTAGATTTGAAATTTTGGAGATATTTCGTACTACTTGAGTTTTTATAATATTCACCAAGTTATCAAAGCTTAGGAGTCCAAAACGCTTATTCCACAACCAACTTTCATCTCCTTGACTCATGCAACATCTCTCTTCTTTAATTTCACTGAGAATATATACATTATTTTTTGTTCTTACTCCTCTTCCTACTAGCTTTCCTGAAGATGATCTCCTTATCTCATAGTCCTTGGAATGAAATTTGATATCATTTCCTTGATCGCATATTTGGATGACAATTAGAATATTATGCTTGAGTCCTTCAAAATATAGTGCATTTTGTGATTTTCCTTTGCCATTAATGAGACTCACTCTACCAACAATTTTAGCAAATTTGTTGTCTCCACATTACATTGTTGGGTGTAGAGCCTGATTATCTTCTATATTCAAAGGCTTCAGCTGAATGTATACCCCAGGAAGATTGTACACCCCTCCACGCGGGGGGGTGCGAGGGGGACTTGTCCCCCTTGCAGGGGTCCCTAGGGGCCAATCCCCCCACGCTGGGGGGTTTGGGGGCCAGTGTTCCCCCGGCGGGGGTTTGGGGGAAACGCCCCCGAAGCTAAAAATAGATGTAAAATTGCCTTGTAAAAGTTTAGTAATTTCTAGTCAATCTGGGCCGTTCAGTAGGCGGATATCTGACAATAGAAGTTATGTTTAATTTAGGGTTTTTTTCCCTAGAAGGCAAACCCTCACTATATATGAGGGAATTGTATTGCGTCTATGTATATCTGTATTCTGAGTGAGGAAGAGATAGGAGATTGAGAGTGAAGAGGGAGTTATAGCGGATCTGTTGTAGTTTGTATCTCTTCAGTTTGATGGTTAATATAAAAAGGAGGACTTGTTGTTTCTTTGTGGATGTAGCCCAAACTGGGTGAACCACGTATATCTGTGTTTCTCTTGTTTTATGCGTTTTCTATGTTTATATTACTGCAATATTTTATGTGTTCCATTGCTCTGTAATATATAATTTACTAACACACATTTCCATACTTTTTATTTGCTTATTGAGATGAACTTTTTTTGTTCACCTATCATGTGCCTAGAACATACACTATCTACAAACCATTGATTTTCCTTTTTCTGAGCACATAAATCTAGACTACAATTTTTAGGGTTAGTTTCTCCAAACTTTCTCGCTTTGTTCTAGAGGACAATTTTGTGATATATTGCCTGAATTATTACATTTGTAACATTCTAGACTATGCTTTGAAAGAGGAGAAAAGGAGTTATAATTCGCAATTTGGCCTTGCCAGTTTGGTTCAACAATCTTATTTTGATTATTACTCACATAATGCTTGCAAAGTATTTCCTAATGACCAAAATCTTTACAGAGAAATAGTGACCAAGGAAAATAGTTTGATTCCTATTAGGGTAAGCTTGCCTTGATGATATATTCCTTTTAGGGAGGGGTTGATTCTCATTCCTGTGATGAACTTTGTTTCCTAGAAGGTTAAAATGATAAGTTCCTTTAAGGACATCAACAAAAATTGTAGGCTTTTGTTAATGATGAACATTGGATTCTTCCTTTGAATTGGGAGATTCTCCCATATAATCAAATCCAAATTTGTCATGTAGTGATATTTGAGAGTTGAGAATGAGATCCAAGGTCCAGGTACTCTTCAAATTTTTGTTGGATTTTCCCAAATCCCCTTTTAGTGATACAACTTTAGCATCCGATGTTTCATAGATTTCTTCATTTTCCTTCAGTTTATTGCTCAATACTTTTATTATTTTAGGTTCTTCCTTCTTGTTTTTGAGAGATTTGTTTTCTTGAGATAAATTTTCCTTCTGCTTTATAAGTTTTTCATTTTCTTATATGGAACTGATAAATAGTTCCTCCATATTTCCTTCCATTTCTTCGATATTTTGTTCTTCTTTTGGAAGAGTCTCTATTTCGTTTCTGAATGCCATGAACAATACTTCACTACTTCCACAATGATATTCTTCTTCTTCATCAGAGTCATCACTGTCTTGTTTGGATAATAAATTCTTTTTGTTTGAGTCTTTCCTGTCGAAGGTTCTTCTCTTAGGTTCATCTTCATTATCACTATCATATTTAAAACGTAAGTTTGCTACATAATGTCTTATTTTACCACATCTAAAGCAAATGAGTTAGAATACCTCTGAGTTTGGATCCTTTAGCTTCTTGAAAAATTGTGTCATCTCAATGTCAGAATCATCGCTGCTACAATCACAATTCTTTCCCTTTCTTGATGTCCTAGATGGCTTGAATGTAGCTTCCATTTGAGGAGAATTTCCCTACCTCATATCTTATGTTGTGAGAATTCCATGAAGTTCATCCATTGATAAAGAGTCCAAATCTTTTAGATCTTCAATCACATAAACCTTGGCATCAAAATTATCTGGAAGAGATCTCAAGACACTTTGGACAATCATCTTTTCTTTGACATCTTTATCTAGACCTTTGAGATAGTTGACTAGCTCTCCCTATGCCTCTTTTTATATCTCTCTCTCTTTCCTATTTTGTGCCCCTCTTTGTTTAAGTATCCTTTCCCCATCCCTTCCTCTATCTTTGTCACTTTTTCTCACGCTCCCCACCCACCCCGTCAATGTCCCTCTATCTCTTTCACTCTCCCTTTCTATATCTCTCCCCCCTTTCAATATCCTTTTGTCTCTATCTCTCTTTGTTCCTATGTCTCCATCCGATATCGGTTTTCCTATTCCCCCATCTCTCTTCCTTTCCCTATTCTACTCCCTCTCCCTCCCCCATTCTCTTTGACACACACCCTTTCTCTAACCCACCCTTTTCCCCTCTATCTATGTTTCTCTCTCTCTATCTATCCCTTCCCCCCCACCCCTCTCACTCCCTCTCATCCCCTATCTTCATCCTTCTCTCTCTCTCCCTACCCCTTTTCTCTTTTTCCTTATGTCTCCCTTCTATAACCTCCCTCTACCCTTCACTAACCCTACCAACCCCCCCTCTCTATCCTTTTCTCTCTCCCTATCCCTTTCTCTATTTGTCCTTATGTCTCTCACCCCTATACCCCCCTCTATCTCGTTATGAGAGAGGGGTATGTTTTACCCAATATTCCCCCCACTTGTAAGTCTTTGCCATCATAATATTGAATAGGACATACCCTACACTCATATGAGGGTAGGGGTTTATATTTAACCCAATAATCCCTCACCCTAACCTAATTACAACATACTCTATGAAACGAGAAAATATATAAAAATAATCTTAGTATTTATATGCTAAGATTATATAAAGATAACCATGGTAACATATGAGGGTAGGAATTTATATTTTACCCAACATTCCCTCACCCTAACCTAATTACAACATACTCTATAAAACCAGAAAATATATAAAAATAATCTTAATATAATCATATACTAAAATTATATAAAAATAACCATCGTAACTTTTGAGGACTATGTTAAGAGTATATAAAGATAACCATGGTAACATATGAGGGTAGGAGTTTATATTTTATCCAATATTCCCTCACCCTAACCTAATTACAACATACTATATAGAACCAAAAAATATTTAAAAATAGTCTTAATATAATAACATACTAAGATTATATAAAAATAACCATGGTAACTTTTTAGGACTATGGTAAGATTATATAAATATAACCATGGTAACATATGAGGGTAGGAGTTTATATTTTATCCAATATTCCCTCACCCTAACCTAATTAAAACATACTCTATAGAACCATAAAATATATAAAAATAATCTTAATATAATAATATACTAAGATTATATAAAAATAACCATGGTAACTTTTTAGGACTACGCTAAGATTATATAAAGATAACCATGGTAACATATGAGGGTAGGAGTTTATATTTTACCCAATATTCCCTCACCCTAACCTTATTACAACATACTATATAGAACTAGAAAATATATAAAAATAATCTTAATATAATAATATACTAACATTGTATAAAAATAACCATGGTAACTTTTTAGGTAACTTCCTAATTCAAGTGCTTCACTTCACTTGATAGATGCGGATACCCTTTGAATGGTTATGTTAATATTTAATTTTACTTTTACAGATCTGCATACCCTATCGATTATGATGAAAAACCTGGAATGTGTGGTTATGTTAATATTTACTTATGGGTGTACCCTTTGAATTATTATGAAAAGCCTTGCACGTGTGGTTATGTTAATAGAAAAAATAATAAATAAATGTTTTCAACAATGAGAGATCGGCCAATTGATGATGTTTTTAACCATGAGAGGTCGGACAATGACGATGAGAGATCGGCCAATGATAATGAGCACGTGTACAATAGATAAACCATATATGGGGCAAAGATGGGAAAATATTCTCTATGTTGGAAGAGCAGACAATTAATCTAAATACCGAGCTTTCACCAATTCAAACTGACAACCAATATTAACTGAGCTTTTTTTTTTATTCAAAATAAAAAAACTGCCCTTCATTGAAAATGGAATTAGAAGGTAAGATCGACAATTTATAGCTAATGATTGGATTGCGGCACCTCTGCACAATTTGTTATGAAACAAGACATTTGTGGTCATGTCGTTGTCGTTCGATGATGACAAGGAGAGAGATGTCCTTTTCACTTGTGGGTTACAACTAACGCGTGTTTATAGCTTCATCCGTGCTCAATGATGACATAGACATTTTTGGTGGTTTTATTATATGGGAGGAGGTTGTAAAGCCCTGTTGATGCCTCGAAAATCGTCGCATCAACATCGGGGGATAACCACCCGGTCCGGACCTTAATACAACTCCTTTTCCATTTGGGATGGTGGCTCCGACTGGATATAATGGGACTAGTTTCCTAGTAATGAATAAAAAGGGGATGGATGAGTGATTAGTTTTCTAATAAATGATAATGAATGGATAACTTAATCTAAAAGCGAAAATACAAATGACTATTCTATCCCGGGAAGCTTCTATTCTTAAGTGCAACGTTTGATGATCTCTGCTCATCAATAGGCATATAAATGACTCTATTCAATAAACATAAACATTCATTCATATAATAATTGCTTTGTTCAAATATTTGAACAAAGTAATTAATAAAACATTGTTACACTTATCTTTTTATATTACTGATACATGTATGATTAGAAGAAAAGCATGTTGTAAACATCCAATAGTGGAAAGTATAAAGAATGTTGTTAAAACACATGCATATATTCAATAATAGCAAGAGTGATCAAATAACAATTCACATAAAAAGAATGAATTCAGACATAGATAGTAGTACCATATGAGCTGCAAATCATTCCCAACATCAATCGCAATTCGAATTCCTTCTTCCGACTCAGAAATACTTTTAAATAAAGGCAGTAGTGCACATCCACATAAAAGCTTCATTATCAAAATTGGAATAATTGGCCCAGTCTTTATAAAAAATATACCTGAAGTACAGTAGTGCAACTTCAGGTTTAAGTCATATACAAAAACTTACGACCCTTTCCAATGCATTGAAAGGGTCTATAAATACTTGATTAAACTAACTAACTACAAAATTAAAATGCTACTAAATTGGTACAACTTGATCTTGAATATCTTCCCCATAGCAATCTAGCAGTCGACAACATGATTCATCACTCTGACTGTTTGCCTTTCGATCTGAGTTGGCATATAGCTACCATTGGTTCCACTTCTTGAGGGTGGCTGAGACGAGAATTGAGTTGAGCAACATAGGTGGCATTGTGTATATCGGGAATGATACACTCGATTGCATCTGTTAGGCACTTGAGGGTGGCTCTCTGGCTGTATGGTTTTACTAAGAACAACCAATAGGTGTCCCAAGTTAAACTGTTAATACCTGTGATCAATCTCCCATTCTTTTCCAGCTCTTGATAACATGATTGCTCCAATGTTTTGGCCGATAGTAATTTACCTGGTGTACACTGAGAGATCATATTAGATAAATAGAGAGTATCATTAATTAATTCAATCAAATTACTAGTGGATAATTTGCATCTAGAAACTGCTCTCTTTGCCTTCATCAACTGGGACTGCCACTCCATAAATAGGGTTTCTTTATGGGATTCTAAGATTTTAGGAAAATTTGCTGCCTCTCCCTCATTCGTGTCCTACCAATTAAGAAAATTTGTCACGGCCTCATCGGCCTGCTCGAAGTATTGTCTAGCATCGACTGATTTATCGATTATTGATGTTGTTATGTCACCCAAGGGTTCAACTTGAGCAATTTTATGACATAATAATTTTATTTGTGTTACCAGTGCCTTATTAATCTGTAGTGCTTCTGCTCTGAACTCAGCAGGCTGCAGAAGATTCTTGAACTTCTCTATTTGACCTGATAATTGAGCAATTTGCTCATCTTTTGTCTTTGCCATCTGTTCATTCATTGCTTTCAATTTTGCTAATACCTCTGATAGTTCTTTCTACTTCTGAATCGCACTCGAATTGATCCTTTGTTTCTCTTCATGCAACTGCTTGTTCAATTGGTTATTTAACTGTTGTTGCGTGGATAATTGTTGTTCTAATTGTTCTGCTTTCTGTTGTGCCTCCGATGTCCATGGTGGCCATCGAATAGGCTCCAGCATATTGGGACAATTTTGTTAGGTCATCAGAAGGATCAAACTCCTCCTTCCAAACTACGTTGGTTGTCACTGTTTGTTCATGGAACAGGGAAGGTTGATCAATCCTTCTCCTTTTCCGCTGTCGCTTTACTACGGCCCTGTGCTTTGGGTTGTAAAAGACATCTAATGGAGGTATATCCTCCACATGCAAAATGATTTGATCCGAAGGATCTTTGGGAATTACTTCTAAGTCTGTAGTAGGGGGTAGACCACTGGTTCCGTCGCTTGGAACCTCTTTTGATGCTATATCCTGTGTATTAGCCGCTTTGGATGTATCGGCTTCTTTTGAGCTTTCTAGATTGCTTATGATTGAATCGAATTGCTACCATTCCTGGAGCAACCTTGGGTCAATATGGGCATCGACATTCACATCCTTGCTGCTCTGCTCCTGCTGCCTCCTCTGTTCCTCTTCACATATCCTCTCTTATTCTTTCCTCTGTGCTTCCTCCTGTTCTTTCCTCTGGAGTTCCTCCTACTCTCTTGTTTGGACTTCTCCAGCAATTTCTGATGTAGCAGGAGGTTCGTTGGTAAGTCGTTGTTCTGGCTCGCTTGACTGTGTCATCGGGGCAGTGGCTAACAAATCTAGAGGCAAAGTTTGCAACCTCTGCTCTCTAAGTTTGTTAAATTTGACTAACCCGTCGTCGTGATATCTCAATTTAGCTATCTCTTGAATTTGAAATAATGACTTGGCCCAGGAGAATAGGTCCTCAAACTCATCTTCTTGATGTTCAAATTTAGTGAGTTTTGCCTGTTCTAGTGCATTACAAACGACTTTGTTTGGATCAAATCGTCTATTAGGAAGAGTGGCGAGATTCAGTGTATTTATCTTTTCTGCTTCTCTCTCTGCATGCTTGTAGTCATGCAGAGTGTAAACGCTGCACCTTAGAGGAAAAGGAGGCCAAACTTGCTTCTTTTTTTCCCTCAAAGTCTTTATAACTCCTTCTGATGTAAGCTGATATGCTATTTCTCGAGCCAACAGTTTGTCGGGTATATACAAGGGGAGGACGTGAAGCCTGGCATGACTGCCAAAAACTCTTATATATGTAAATTTGTCTTCTCCGAACCAGGTTCCTACGGCTGTCAATTCAATATGTGCTTGAGAGGAAATTTTAGGAGCAAGTTTGTCAAAAATTGCATAGTAAATGGGTAACATAAATCCATTGCAAACTTGATATAAGTGGTGTTTATAGTGGGCTTTCCACAACTTTTGGTGATAGATATGAATGGGCATGGGGTCTTGTGGAGTCCATCTCCACCCCAGCACAAAAAATTCAGAGTTAAAACAGAGAGTATCTAAGATGTAGGCACTAAAGTAAAATTGAGGAATGAACCTTTCAGTAACGCGGGTTTTGTTTCTGAACTCAAGAATAGTTGTTGCTAACTTATCAGATAATATATTCCCCCAATCCATTATTTCGCTATTGCATGTTGCTTCCATTAAAGGTACCATCTCTATGGTGAAGTTTGAAGAATCATGCAACCCCCAAATCCTACACATCATCACTCCGGCATAACAATAAGGAGAACACAAGGAATCGACAGAGTACTTATCTGAGGACTCATGCTTGTGTTTCGCTGGGTTTTGTCTCCATTCCCGTATAGGCACTGATTCAATCTCATTTTCATCTCTGAACTTCTTCAGAAATGATTTGCTATACTTCTTCTTTGGTTTGGGCAAATGGTACATTTGTTTCAAATCATCCCGTTGAAATGAACCGAATACTCTCCCGTCGATAGTGCAAAACATTCTATTTGTAATTGGGATTTCCTCAACTGCCCATCTTACCACATCTGTGTTGGAAGAATTTGCTCTCGAGCCGCTATCCGGTGTAGGTAAGAATCGGCCAAATCCTTTAGAGTTGCCTCGAACTTCCAGGTCGAGTCTGCTGTAGCTTGTGCTGATGTTTCCTGAGGCTCTTCGGCCTCAACCAGATTACAGATGCTCTGCCAAGTAGTATTACCGAGACTAAGACATGTGGTGTCTGAGATTCGTCCTTTTTTACTTGGTCCCAGATCGGCAGTGTGTTGTCCTGTTACTGCGGAAGCTGAAGCTGTTCCAGATTTCTTAAACTTCTTCCCCATTTGGCCTAAATTTGCTGCTTCGGAGGAGCTCTGCACAGGAGATAAAATGAATGTAATGCAGAGAATAGGTGGCGCAAACCAAATATGAATGAGGTATATTAATCAATGAATAATGGAGGATTAACATAAGGTGGCCGCAGATACAATCTCTGAAGATATTTTGGCATTACTGCTCCATTAAATGGCCGTTTAAACCTGTCAATCATTTAAATGCTCATCATATCGTTTATTGGCTGAATAATTCATTTAAGCGTGGCTTTGATGTTTTTTCGGTTGGGCGTAAGTGAATCACTATCGGGAAGAGAAAGGCTTTTAATAATAATTAAACATAATATATCCCAGCCTTATCAATCGTTTTTGAAAGTTGCTCTTAGCTTTGTCACAATCGGGGATCGGAGGAATGCTTAAGCTGTTATATTTGTGTCCTTTCGGAATCCCCGATCGCCGATAGCGATATCGCCAATTCGCATCGGGAGTTTTTAGAAGAGGGCTTTTAATTGCATTCATGTTACATTCCCCGATCGTCGATAGCGATATCGCATCAGAGTAAAGAGAGGGGCCTTTTGTTATGATTGCTTACCTTCCCGATATCCGATAGTTATTCGCGCTTGTCGCATCGGGGAAAACCAATGGGTATTTTGTTATGCATCCTTTCTTATTGTGATATGCGATCTTGTGATCGCTTTATCGCAATAATGAAGAATTATTCATTTTTTATTATAAGACCGATTATATATTGTCTCAAAATTTTTTATAATGTTTTATTTATTTTTGGACCTTTTGAATAATGATAAGTGGATACCAATTTAATCTAAAAGGGACCCATTTCATATTATAGTTTTGAAAGTAAAATTTTATGAAATGGGGGGGTGTTGTACAACACAACAATTGGCGATTCGCTGGAAGAAACAGTTATCTCTGAGAAATATTGAAATACTTAGACTTTCTTTGTATAGAAATCTTATCAAAGAGGAAAATTCTAATATAACTAGGTATACATACATTCTGAATATAATAAGAGCTATTTTTGCTAATTTCTTCCCTTGTTAAAATTACATACATTCTAAGTTTTAAATTGGCCTCTATTGGTTGGTAATGATAAAACAAAAACCTTTCCAACTTAGCTTTTTCGATTGATTCCTTTGTCATAGGTAGAGCCTCTGCTGCCAGCAAACGTTCATAGTTTCGACAGGGATACCTTTTAACCATTTGACTGTCCATTTTCCCATCCATTTCAGAGTATGATTAAAAGAATGAATTCAAAATATGCTTTCATATTTTGTATTTCTTTTTTCCTTTTCTATTATTTTGTAAGATAAAAAGCCATTGTCCTGGTTTGGTGGCCAACTGTTTGACAATGCCATTCACTGGTAGTAATCTAACCGAACAAGTTGGCTCGTGATGAGACCCCTTGTCTTATGATTATAAGCCATTACCCTATTTTGGTATGCAGTGTTGGTAATGTCGGTTAAACTATTTCCCAATGATCATGGTAAGCAGGCTTGTAATAAGACCCCTTATCTTTTATATCAAATATTTTAGAATTACACTCTGAGTAATCATAAACTTGGATGAATGGGATGGACAATTTTCTCCTTAAGAGAGAATGGATGACAGGGTAAGAGTTGAAGATGCTAAGATTGAATTAGTTTCTGTTTTGATATTGATAACCTTTTTGTGGCCAATTTGAAAACCATAAAATGATTTACAGTACTTCTAAATCTTGAGAAGATTTCACAAAAATGAAATGGGGTTTCAGAATGTGAATATACCTAATTTCCTAGAAATTGTCCCTTTTGTTTAAGGCTTCTATTTTAAAAGTAAATATCAAAACTACTTCTTTTGAGCAACTTTTCAATATAGCAAAGGCCAATGGAAGATATCTTACAACTTTATTTCCTAATGGTCCTACAAACTACAAATTCTACTGAACTTAAAAAGGGAGAAGGGGTTACCTCCTCAATTGAAGAATTTATTTAAGATGAGGCCGTTAACAGGAAGAGAATCTCTCTTTCCTGATAAATGTTGTAATATGAATGTCGAATGGCCTATCTTTTCGCAGATATGAAATGGTCCAAGCCACATCTTCTGGAACTTGGTGTGTTTTCCTTTATCCTCATGGGCTTTGTCCCATTTGAGAACTAGATCACCAACCTGCAACAGTTTTGAACTGGATGAAGTTGAATCAAAAGATGACTTGATAATTTGCTGATGTTTTGCATGAGTAATTTTTGCCTTTTCTCTTTCTTCTTCTAATTTTAAGATTTGATCATGTCTAAGTTGAATAGAAGAAGAGGGGCTTTCTTCAATAAATTGCACTAAGGCTAAAGATGGAAGCACTAGATTCGTTGGTAGCACTGCTTCTTTCCCATATACAAGGTTGAATGGAGAAGTACCTATGGAAGCCTTCTGCGTTATTCTATCAGCCCATAGTGCGAATATTAAAGATTTGTGCCAGTTTTTATGATTCTGTTCAATAGTTCGCTTAATAATTTTAACAAGATTTTTATTGGTAGATTCTGCTAAACCATTACCCTGGGGATAGTAATTTGCAGAATATTTCAATTTAAACCCCCTTTTAATAGCGAACTCAAACATAGCATTTCCAGAGAAATAAGATGCATTATCGAAAACAAGAGCATTTGGGACACCAAACCTGGTAATGATGAATTGATCTATGAATTCCATAATTGCCTCAGAATTTGTTGTCTTTAAAGGAATCGCTTCAACCCACTTAGTAAAGTAATTAGTGGCAGTAAGGATATACTTATGCTGTTTGGATGAATGTGGAGTGATTTCTCCAATGATGTCCAATCCCCATTGCTCAAATGGTTGTTCAATGTTGACTGGTTGCAAAGGGAAAGTTGGCTTTCTTTGTCTTCCACTGGAGGTTTGACAACTTTGGCATTTCCTTACATATTCATGAGCATATCTGAACAAGGTGGGCCAATAGTATCCAGCATGAATGATTTTGTGGGTTGTTGTGTCAGCTCCAAAATGTCCTCCTGCTAGTCCATCATGTAGTTCCTGCAAAACCTTTTGTGCTTCAGCTTTTTCTAGGCATCTTAATAAAATCGAATCATAATTTTGCCTAAAAAGTACATCATCAATGATTATGAAGTTTTTTTCTTTTAATCTAATGGCCCGTTTGTTTTTATAAGACAGGTTAGGAGGTGCATATCCATTTTTCAAATAAAAGATCAAGTCTGCATATTGCGATTCAGAATCAGTAATACTTATCTGGCTGATTTCTTCAATATGTTTTGTATCACCTGGTTCTTGAATGTTGGATGCTCCTGCTAATAACCTGCAAAAACCTTGGCCTCTAACAATCTTTACTGGTTTGATTTCCAAGTCATATTCTTGAAGTGTTGTAACCCAGTTTGCCCTTTTTTCACCTAATTCCCTTTGGATTAGTAATTGCCTTACTGCAGGAAAAGGAACTATAACTTTTGTATGGGCTTTTAAAAGGAAGGGTCTGTAATGTTTGACAGCTTTATACACAGCAAAGGCTTGTTTTTCAACTTCGGAATAATTTAGTTCAACAACTTGCAGATTTGAACTATAAAATGAAGTAGGTGCTTCCAAGTTGTGATCATTAATTTAAGTGAGTACTGCTGCATAAGATGAATCGGACGCGATAGTGTACAATGTGAAATGATTAGAAAAATTAGGAGTGTTAAAGCGGGGGCATTGATTATTGATTGTTTGATTGAATCAAATGCTTCCTTTTCTGCAGATCCCCATCCAAACACTGAATTTTTCTTAATCATAATTTGTAATGGTAAAATGATGTGGGAAAAATCGGGAACAAATCTCTTTACAAAGTTAATTTGACCTAAAAATGACTGCACGGACTTTTTTATTATGAGGAAAAGGAATTTCAGAGATTTCTTTAATCCTATCCGGATCAATATAAATACCATCTTTGGAAACGATAAAGCCCAAGAGATTTCCTTGATTAAGAGCAAAGAAGGATTTTTTGGGATTGAGTGAAATACCATACCTTCTGCAGCATTCAAAGATTTGATTTAAATCATGCAAATGATTGGATATCTTCTTGGAAAATATAGTAATATCATCTAAATAGATAACTACTGTTTTGTTGATCAATCCTTTGAAGGCTATATCCATCGCTCTTTGGAACATAGCTCCTGCGTTAATAAGTCCAAAAGGAATTTTCTGATAAGCGTAAGTTCCCCATTTTGTTCTGAAATTATTTTTGAGTCTATCATCAAGATGGACCAAAATTTGGTTATATCCTCAAAAACCATCTAAAAAGGACATTAACTCAGAACCTGCTACTGAATGGAGTATCTGCTCCATAGTAGGTAATAGGAAATTATATTTTTGGCTTGCCTTATTCAGATTTCTGAAATCTATACAAATCCTGATGTCGCCATTTTTCTTCCTAACAGGCACCATGTTGGAAACCCAGTTTGAGTGCCGAACAGGAAAAATAGTCTTAGCTTTCAAGAGTTTATTGAGTTCTGATTTTATTTGACTCTCTAAGTTCGGATGTATTTTCCTCAACTTTTGTTGAACTAGTTTTTGTTCAGAAAGCATTGGAATGGCATGTTGGATGATTGATGCATCGTATGTTTTTAAATCATCATATTTCCAAGCGAAGACATGTTTATTTTTCCTTAATAAGCTAATGAATGCTATCTTTTCTTCCACAGAAAATCCTAGTCCCAAATTAATGTTTTAAGGGTTCTGCTCAGTACCAAGGTTTATCAATTCAAATCTTAAGGTGGAACTTTGGAGCTTTGCATTGGTTACCTGTTTAAACCTGTCTTTAATATCGTAGAGATCCTCAAGTTTAACCACAGGTTTTGGTATTGAGTTTTCCTCATGCTTTTCTTTCATCTGAAGATCATGCTCGCTTTCCTCAATGATCTGATCATTGTAGGACTTGTCGGAAGTCAAAAAAATGTAAGATTTTTTCATCTTGATTGAACACTCACCAATTGGTGACATTGTCAGGAATCAATGGTCTAAAAATTAACTCTACTGAAAATCTATCTGGACTATAATCCTCGGAAGGTAGGAGTTTAGAAGCAACATTGGCTAACAAGTTAGCTGCTGAATTCTGAGACCTAGGGATGGGAGAAATATTGAATGCTAAAAATTGAGAGGTGATTTCTTGCACCAGAGACTGATAATGTCTGAGATGGCTAGAAAGAAAATGAATTGTATTTCTCACCTGTTTAATAACAATTTCTGAATCACCAAACACTTTCAAATATTGAACCTTGAGGCCAATTGCTTCGTATAGTCCTTGAACTAAGGCCTCGTACTCAGTTGTATTATTCGTGCATTCAAATTCCAACCTACAAGACATCATCGTTTTTCTCCCTGGGGGCTAACCAAAATGCAACCTACTCCTGATCCTTCACTGGATTTAGATCCGTCAAAGTATAAAGACCAAAATAAAGAGTTATCAACAATTTTATTTACAGTTTCCTCAGTATCATTCAAACATCTTGATCTATCTGTTTGTGAATAATTTTCTATCTGAGATGTGAAATTATTTACTGAGAAAGGAGATGGTTGGGCAGTGAAGTTGCCAAAGAATGATTCAGATGAATAATTCCACAAGATATTGTTATTAAATGCTATTGGTTGATTCTCCTGTTCAAATTCTGTAACAGTATGGGTCATATGTTTCTCCCGATTGATTTTTATTTGCTTTGGCTTTCCCTTGTAGGGTAGCCACATATGGGACCAATCGGTCGAAATATACCCATGGAGCTTCTCAAACCAATCCCTACTCAAGATTAAACCATAAAACTCAGGTATATCAGTGATTAAGATATCAATTCTTTGAACTACTTGTGGATCAGTCGATAACCTGATAGTCACAGAGTTAATTTCCCCTAAAACCTGGACTTTGGTTCTATCTAACTGCACAATGTGAATTGTGGACTTTTGGGGATCAATGTTCAGTTTGGAACAAACTGAAGCTGGCATTATATTAGAGGATGCCCCTGAGTCAATCAAACAATTGTGTAGATTTCGATTATAGATCTCGTAGGTTAAGAGGAAGGAGGAGTATGGGAATTTGATCTGTCTCCAATCAGAATTGCATCAGTAGCTTCAACCCTACCAAAAGGTGGTTGACCTGAATCATTTGCAGCTTTAGCACTAGGAAGAGGCGAAGAAGGAACTGCATTCAATTCCTTAAGAAGCAATTTCTGCTGATGTTTTAGTTTGCTAAGTTCAAACATGGTAATGTTTTCCTTAGTCTTCTTCATATCATCAACAATATTGTAATCCATTGAATCCGATACTACCAACGTTTTAGATGTTGAAGGTATATTTGAGGATGAAGGTTGGTTTTGAGGTACTGTTGCAGCCGGCTTCTTTGTGGGTACCTTTTCCTTTGTAGTAGTAGCACCTGCACTTCTTTTCTTTGAACTTGCCTGGCCAGGTTCAGGGACACCTTTACTCCTAGTAGTCATAGGAAAAGCTTCTTGTTCATTTTTTGTATCGGAGTTAGGTAATATGAAGTCCCACATTCCATGGCATTCAACAACTTCCTCTTCTTCATCAATTGGTGAAATTGTTTCATCTTCTTCTTCTTCTTCAGGATCTGAATCTGAATTAGATATAACATTTGGTGGTTTTGATTCAGTTTTCTTGAAATTTCTAAAGGGCCTCATTGTTGAGGTTTCTGCTACTTGATTTTTGATTTCAGCCATTTCTTTTGAAAAAGTCTTGAGGACCTTTTGTAGACCCTCCATATCATATGGATCTTTAGGGGTTTTCTTCTTTGAATCATCTTTAAAAGAAAAAAATTTGGATTTTCTATCTTTAAGAGCAGCTTTCTTTTCTAGAGCATTAATACGTTTCTCCACATCAAGTGCTTCTTTCATGTTTTCAGCTAAAGTTGGTTTTCCGGCCCTGTCTATGAAGATAGCTATATTGGCAGGTAGGGCAGTTATATACCATTCGCTTCTTATTTGCTGACTTGGTTTGGAGGCCATTGGAATCTTATTCAAGAGTGTATTGAATCGCGAGTTGAATTCTTTAATCGGTTCCTTATGATCTATCCTAAGATTGGAGAGATCATTAATTAATGTGGCTAAAGATCTATCATCACCATACTTAGTAAGAAATTGTTCTTGGCAAATGTTCCAACTGGTAATGGATCCAGAGGGCAGGGAAAAATACCAATATCCCCATAATCCTTGCAAAGTATAAGGGAAACGCCTAACAACAACATATTCCTCTGTTACTCCTTTCAGATTAACTGATAACATGAAGTTATTAATATGTTCTTCGGCTTGTGTTCCAACATCTGGATTAAACTTGGGTAACCATTTTTCAGGAGAATCGGGCAATGCATGTAATGGTGCAGGCATATTGACCACACCAGGACTATTCCATGGATCTGCCATTGAAACGCCGGTAGTGGATGAGATTGCGGATGAAATTCCAGATGTTTGGGAAGGAATTGATATTGAGGACTGAGCAGGTTGGGATGTTGAAGTTCCTAATCCTTGATGAACAACAATATGTAATGAGGGAGTGGATGGCTGACTTCGCACTGGGGAAGATGAGATGAAAGATGTGGATGAAAATGCTTCACTGTCAGATCCTTAAGTGTTCTTCTTTGTCGTTTTCCTTTTAGGTAAGGGCAGCTCAGTAGGTTTGATATCGAGATTTCCGCTCTGAAGTCTGGTGAGAGGATGAGGTAGATTGAATTGCGAAGTCTCACTACCTTGAGATACCTCAGATTTCTGTGGTGATATCGAGAAGCCTTGAAGTTTATGGATGAGTAACTGAACTTCAGGGGACTCAGGACTTAATCATTCTGGAGTATTGTGGGTTTGAGCAGTGGTAGTTGATTCCTCTTCTTCTCGCTTGGATACTGGAGAACCAGCATGCAATTGGGAAGTACGAGGTGATGTGGAGGGAGATTTACTCTCAGAATGGTCTGTAGATTTGGGTTTTCTCGCCATTCACAGTTCATGGCCCTCCTTCTAGCGCCAAAAATGTTGATGCCTCGAAAATTGTTGCATCAACATCGAGGGATAACCACCCGGTCCGGACCTTAATACAGCTCCTTTTCCGTTTGGGATGGTGGGTCCGACTGGATATAATGGGACCAATTTCCCACTAATGAAATAAAAGGGGATGGATGAGTGATTGGTTTTCTAATAAATGATAATGAATGGATGAATTAATCTAAAAGCGAAAATACAAATGACTCTTCTATCCCGGGAAGCTTCTATTCTTAAGTGAAACGTTTGATGATCTTTGTTCATCAATAGGCATATAGATGACTCTATTCAATAAACATAGACAGTCATTCATATAATAATTGCTTTGTTCAAATAGTTGAACAAAGTAATTAATAAAACATTGTTACACTTATATTTTTATATTACTTATATATGTATGATTAGAAGAAAAGCATGCTGTAAACATCCAATAGTGGAAAGTATAAAGAATGATGTTAAAACACATGCATATATTCAATAATAACAAGAGTGATCAAATAAAAATTCACATAAAAAGAATGAATTCAGACATAGATAGTAGTACCATATGAGTTGCAAATCATTCCCAACATCAATCGCAATTCGAATTCCTTCTTTCGACTCAGAAATACTTTTTAATAAAGGCAGTAGTGCACATCCACATAAAAGCTTCGTTATCAAAATTGAAATAACTGGCCCAGTATTTATAAAAAAATATACCTGAAGTACAGTAATGCAACTTCAGGTTTAATTCATATACAAAAACTTACGACCCTTTCCAATGCATTGAAAGGGTCTATAAATACTTGATTAAACGAACTAACTACAAAATTAAAATACTACTAAATTAGTACAAATTGATCTTGAATATCTTCCCCATAGCAATCTGGCAGTCGACAGCATGATTCATCAGTCTGACTGTTTTCCTTTCGATCTAAGTTGGCATATCGCTAGCATTGGTTCCACTTCTTGAGGGCGGCTGAGACAAGAATTGAGTTGAGCAGAATAGGTGGCATCGTGTATATCGGGAATGATACACTCGATTGCATCTGTTAGGCACTTGAGGGTGGCTCTCTGGTTGTATGGTTTTACTAGGAACAACCAATAGGTGTCCCAAGTTAAACTGTTAATACCTGTGATCAATCTCCCATTCTTTTCCAACTCTTGATAACATGATTGCTCCAATGTTTTGGCCGATAGTAATTTACCTGGTGTACACTGAGAGATCATATTAGATAAATAGAGAGTATCATTAATTAATTCATTCAAATTACTAGTGGATAATTTGCATCTAGAAACTGCTCTCTCTACCTTCATCAACTGGGACTGCCACTCCATAAATAGGATTTATTTATGGGATTCTAAGATTTTAGGCAAATTTGCTGCCTCTCCCTCATTTTTGTCCTGCCAATTAAGAAAATTTGTCACGGTTTCATCGGCCTGCTCGAAGTCTTGTCTAGCATCGACTGATTTATCGATTATTGATGTTGTTATGTCACACAGGGGTTCAACCTGAGAAATTTTATGGCATAATAATTTTATTTGTGTTACCAGTGCCTTATTAATTTGTAGTGCTTCTGCTCTGAACTCGGCAGGCTGCAGAAGATTCTTGAACTTCTCTGTTTGACCTGATAATTAAGCAATTTGCTCATCTTTTGTCTTTTCCATCTATTCATTCATTGTTTTCAATTTTGCTAATGCCTCCGATAGTTCTTTCTGCTTCTGAATCGCACTCGAATTGATCCTCTGTTTCTCTTCATGCAACTGCTTGTTCAATTGGTTATTTAAATGTTGCTGCATGGACAATTGTTGTTCTAATTGTTCTACTTTCTGTTGTGCCTCTGATAGCTGTGCTTGTAGCGAAGTGATTACCTGGTCTTTTTCTTTTAACAAATTACTCACTTCCGATGCCTTGTCCATGGTGGCCGCCAAATAGGCTCTAGCATATTGGGACAATTTTGTTAGGTCATCAGAAGGATCAAACTCCTCCTTCCAAACTACGTTGGCTGTCACTATTTGTTCAGGGAACAGGGAAGGTTGATCAATCCTTCTCCTTTTCCGCTGTCGCTTTACTACGGCCCTGTGCTTTGGGCTGTAAAAGACATCTAATGGAGGTATATCCTCCACTTGCAAAATGATTTGATCCGAAGGATCTTTGGGAATTACTTCTAAGTCTGTAGTAGGGGGTAGATCGTTGGTTCCTTCGCTTGGAACCTCTTTTGATGTTGTATCCTGTGTATTAGCTGCTTTGGATGTATCAGCTTCTCTTGAGCTTTCTAGATTGCTTATGATTGAATCAAATTGCTGCCATTCCTGGAGCAACCTTGGGTCAATCTGGGCATCGACATTCACATCCTTGCTGCTCTGCTCCTGCTGCCTTTTCTGTTCCTCTTCACATATCCTCTCTTGTTCTTTCCTCTGCGCTTCCTCCTGTTCTTTCCTCTGGAGTTCCTCCTGCTCTCTTGTTTGGACTTCTCCAGCAATTTCTGATGTAGCAGGAGGTTCGTTGGTAAGTCGTTGTTCAGGCTCGCTTGACTATGTCATCGGGGCAGTGGCTAACAAATCTAGAGGCAGAGTTTGCAACCTCTGCTCTCTAAGTTTGTTAAATTCGACTAACCCGTCATCGTGATATCTCAATTTAGCTATCGCTTGAATCTGAAATAATGACTCGGCCCAGGAGAATAGGTCCTCAAACTCATCTTCTTGATGTTCAAATTTAGTGAGCTTTGCCTCTTCTAGTGCATTATGGACGACTTTGTTTGGATCAAATCATCTATTAGGAAGAGTGGCGAGATTCAGTGTATTTATCTTTTCTACTTCTTTCTCTGCATGCTTGTAGTCATGCAGAGTGTAAACGCAGCACCTTAGAGAAAAGGAGGCCAAACTTGCTTCTTTGTATTCCTCAGAGTCTTTGTAACTCCTTCGGATGTAAGCTGATATGCTATTTCTCGAGCCAATAGTTTTCCAGGTATATACAAGGGGAGGACGTGAGGCCTGGCATGACTGCCAAAAACTCTTATATATGTAAATTTTTCTTCTCCGAACCAGGTTCCTACGGCTATCAAGTCAATCTGTGCTTGAGAGGAAATTTTAGGAGCAGGTTTGTCAAAAATTGCATAGTAAATGGGTAACATAAATCCATTGCAAACTTGATATAGGTGTTGCTTATAGTGGGCTTTCCACAACTTCTAGTGATAGATATGAATGGGCATGGGGTCTTGTGGAGTCCATGTCCACCCCAGCACAGGAAATTCGGAGTTAAAACAGAGAGTATCTAAGATGTAGGCACTAAAGTAAAATGGAGGAATGAACCTTTCAGTAATGTGGGTTTTGTTTCTGAACTCAAGAATAGTTGTTGCTAACTTATCAGATAATATATTTCCCCAATCCATTATTTCGCTATTTCATGCTGCTTCCATTAAAGGTACCATCTCTATGGTGAAGTTTGAAGAATCATACAACCCCCAAATCCTACACATCATCACTCCGGCAGAACAATAAGGAGAACACAATGAATTGACAGAGTACTTACCTGAGGACTCATGCTTGTGTTTCACTGGGTTTTGTCTCCATTCCCGTATAGGCACTGATTCAATCTCATTTTCATCTCTGAACTTCTCCACAAACGCTTTGTTATACTTCTTCTCTGGTTTGGGCGAATGGTACATTTGTCTAAAATCATCGGGTTGAAATGAACCAAATACTCTCCCATCGATAGTGCAAAAAGTTCTGTTTGTAATTTGGATTTCCTCAACTGCCCATCTTACCACATCTATGTATGGAAGAATTTTCTCTCGAGCCACTATCCGTGTAGGTAAGAATCGGCCAAATCCTTTAGAGTTTCCTCGGACTTCCAGGTTGAGTCTGCTGTAGCTTGTACTAATGTTTCCTTAGGCTCTTCGGCCTCAACCAGATTATAGATGCTCTGCCAAGTAGTATTACTGAGACCAAGACATGTGGTGTCTGAGATTCATCCTTTTTTACTTGGTCCCGGATCGGCAGTGTGTTGTCCTGTTACTGCAGAAGCTGAAGTTGTTCCAGATTTCTTAGACTTCTTCCCCATTTGGCCTAAATTTGCTTCTTTGGAGGAGCTCTGCATAGGATATAAAATGAACGTAATGCAGAGAATAGGTGGCGCAAACCAAATATGAATGAGGTATATTAATCAATGAATAATGGAGGATTAACATAAGGTGGCCGCGGATACAATCTCTGAAGATATTTTGGCATTACTCCTCCATTAAATGTCCGTTTAAACGTGTCAATCATTTAAATGCTCATCATATCTTTTATTGGCAAAATAATTCATTTAAGCGTGGCTTTGATGTTTTGGCGGTTGGGTGTAAGTGAATCACTATCGGGAAGAGAAAGCCTTTTAATAATAATTAAACATAATATATCCCAGCATTATCAATCCTTTTTGAAAGTTGCGCTTAGCTTTATCGCAATCGGGGATCGGAGGAATGCTTAAGTTGTTATATTGGTGTCCTTTCGGAATCCCCGATCGCCGATAGCGATATCGCCAATTCGCATCGGGAGTTTTTAGAAGAGGGCTCTTAATTGCATACATGTTACATTCCCCGATCGCCGATAGCGATATCGCATCGGAGCAAAGAGAGGGGTCTTTTGTTATGACTGCTTACCTTCCCGATATCCGATAGTTATTCGCGCTTGTCGCATCGGGGAAAACCAATGGGTCTTTTGTTATGCATCCTTTGTTATTGTGATATGCGATCTTGCGATTGCTTTATCACAATAATAAATAATTATTCATTTTTTATTATAAGACTGATTATATATTGTCTCAAAAGGTTTTATAATGTTTTATTTCTTTTTCGAACCTTTTGAGGAATGATAAGTTGATACCAATTTAATCTAAAAGGTACCCATTCCATATTATAGTTTTGAAAGTAAAATTTTATGAAATGGGGGGGTGTTGTACAGCACAACAAGCCCATATTGGGTTCAGACATCCACCGCCATGTCATTGTCATGTTGTTGCCGTTAGATGATGACAGGGAGAGAGATGTCCTTTTCACTTGTGGGTTACAACTCACGGGTGTTTCTAGCTTCATCGTGCTCAATCATGACATGGAGGTTGTAGAGCTCAGACATCTATTTTTGAAAAGCGGCTTCTAGCACACTAGTAATTACATATAATACGCAGGTTACAGGGTAGAACGAACACCAGTTGATTGCTATCATTTACTCAGTATAACTACTACAACTATTTGATGCTTGATACCACTATTAATACTAGTAAATGCTAGCAATGCCTTTGAACACAGTATTCAATGTAACATGTAACGGACAGGGTAATATCCATAGCCAAAATTTACGCAAAGCTCAAAATGTCGCCGCCATCCATTTTTGGAAAGTTAAAAAATAAAAAAGATTGACACGTTTGATTTTCGTTATGGAATTTTTATGTTTTACTATGGTATGGTATGGTTGTGGGAATGAGGTACTTGTTTATAATTAACCATTATTAACCATGATGAAATTATTATTTGCCCACAACCACATTCTACACTCGAGTATGTGTGAGGGGTTCCACCTTTTCCCTGCTCACAACACGTGTCCCTCATAAAATAAAGATAAAATATTCTCTAGATATAAAAGCAATGTCCAATATAATAAGAAAACAAAAATGAATATGCATGTTTAGTTATTTTTTATCAAAATCATTATAAAACATCAATAAGCCCAACTTCACTATGCTCAATCCATTTTTTTGTTGATATTACAATCCTATATATATATATATATATACCTTAAAATGTTTTAATAATAAAAATAAAATAAAATAGATAACATGTGGACAGCTTAGTTGATAGATAAATGTCTCAATGCACATTTTATGTAAAATATTTTAATGTCAATTATGTATATATTTATGTATTCCTTTAAAAAATTATGTATATGTCATATAAAGCAATTGAAAAAATAAGTGTTCATGCTTAAAACCTTTGAAACCGTGTTACTATTTTACATTTTGGTCCTTTTACAGGTATATGTTTTTTGTCAATTTTCTATGTGGGAAACTCACATATATATAATTCATGTGAGAATATTAGAAAAACATATGGTTTCTCAATTAAAAAAAAAAAAATTAAGATTTTTTTGGGGGGAGATTTAAGATTTTTGTCAGGAGAAATGGACATACACCTTGGCAAAAAATTGCATCTCAAGATAAATGTGGTAAAAGATGTTATGACAAATACCCCTTAATATATGAGGTAAGAAGGGTCTTTGATGGCAAAAAACCATTATGTATAAATGGGATGGCAATGTGAAGAGGATATAGTAAGAGTTAACCAAATGTTTGGGGGGCTGTTAAAATTGGAAACTAGGGCCAAATTCCACCTTGGGACAACTCATATGATGGAGATTATTATTGCATTGTATTCCTCTTTTTGAGAGATCAAAATTTGATATAAATATCATCTCATTCGAACAAGCAGAAGTGTGATTTTGAATTTATTCTCTCACATGTACAAATTGTTCAAGTTGGCCTCAGCTTAATGTAGGATCAAAACACCCAATAGATGTGTCTCTTCACCCACAACAAAGTGTATAAATAGATTATACATATCTCCTCATTGGAAATCATTCACTCACTCATTCTTCAATCTTTTCAACATATTGGTTTGTACAACTTGGGCATCTCCTCTCTCTCTCTCTCTCTCTCTCTCCCTCTCTCTCTCTCTCTCTCTCTCTCTCTCTCTCTCTCTCTCTCTCTCTCTCTCTCTCCCTCTCTCTCTCTCTCTCTCATACGTGCGGCTAGGAGGATTGTTTTTCTGGGCTAAAACATAACCGAAAATTTCAGATTGTTGACTAGCATTGACCACTACAAATTTGTTCAAATTTGACTGTGTTTTTGGAGGCAAAATTTCACTCTCTTGAGGCCGCATTGATTCACATGAAAATTGAGGTGTTTGGGATTGTTTTCCCACGTTGGTTGTTGTTTGACAGAGTTTGACTAGTTTTTGTGGGACTGTTTTGGGTTGAATTTCACCCTTAATGGAGGTCGAATTTAACTACCTTTGACCGAGCTTCAAAGGAGGCATGTTTTTGTTGATTTGACCATCATTGACTTTTTGGTTAGGGTTGAAGTTTGACAACAGTTGACTGCAGAGGTTGACAAGGCTGATTTAACTTTGTATTTGGCTAGTCTATTTGAATTTTGTAATCTTTCTCTTTGTTGAACTGTTGAATAATAATAAGAAGATTTAATCAAATAGTTTTCCCCACACTGGGGTTTTTCCCTGGCATCCGCCAAATCTGGTGTCCTCTTGTCTTGTCATATGCATATGCTTTTATGTTCTATATGCATTTACTATCAATGTGATTAATGTTTGATGTGATTGCTACTAAAAATAATTGGATACTGTTATTGGGTTGCTAAAGAACATTAAGGAAATTGTGTCAAGCATAAAACATACCATTGTTATCCAAAATTGACATGGTATCAGAGCTCAGGTGAAGACAAATCCCAAGCAAGAGTAATGAAATCAATCACTAAGGGAATCTATTGGACAAGAATTTGGAGCTAGCCTCAATGATGACTACATCTTTCTTCAAATCCGAGGACAAGCTTTAGGAAAAATCCGATTATCATGCATGGTAGATGTCTCTAGATTTTAATTTTGAAGAGAATGATGATATGGACTATGTCAAAGGAAGAGTAGCAGAGCCTCCTTCAAATACACACTACTGCAAAAACAAAGTACAAGAAAGGATAGGTCAAAGCTAAGAAAATTATTGTTGATTCTATTCACAAGCCTTTGGTTGCCTATATTTTTTATTTGGAAACATCTAAGGAGATGTATGACAAGTTGGTTGGGATGTTCAAAGTAAATAACACAAATCAAGTTCTCTTTCTCAAGACCAAGTTGAAATACATCAAGATGGATATAGGAGAATCCATTCAATCCTACTTCATGAAGATTACCAGAAATCGAATCTATTGGAGAATTTTTTGGTGACAGGAAGCCCACTATTTTTGCACTTGTAGGCCTTACAAGAGATTGGGATGTGTTTGAAACTACCATCCTCAACAATGATAGGATTCTGGGATTTGATGAATTGTTGGTTAGATGCACTCAAGAATAAATAAGGATGATGGAAAGAGATAATCCCTCAAATGGAAATAAGCCTACCAATTTCTCTGCTCATCCTAAAAGAAAGAACAATGATGGTCCAAGAAGGCAAGGTCAAGGGTTTAAACTGAGATTCAAAGAAGGAAGAAAAGAAATATGCTTCAAATGCAATAGGTTTGGGCACTTTTCTAGAGAGTGTCCTCGCAAAAAGGATACTCCAATGGATGATGACAACAACAACCACAGCAACTACAAAGGCAATGGAAATCAAAGGAACAACATGTTCAACAACAAAGGAAAGAGGAATACTCCCTATGTTCGATATGGAAATGGGCATCCTCCCAAGAAGTCTAGAAACTCCATGTATGAATAAACTAATTGATGAGCCTTGATATTGCAGCAAGAATGTTGCCACTCCCAAGGCTACCGACTTTAATTATCAACCCGGGGTTTGTACAAACTTAAGAGGTATAGGCACTATATGTGCAACATATAATGTGTCCTTCCTTTGATGTCATGATGTAATGGAGTGCATGTAGTGAATTCAAATCCTAAACTAATTGCAAAAGATCAAATGTTCGAAATGGAACCTTAACCTATTGCAAGAAATAAAGTACAAGGAAAGAAACTGAAATCAAATGCTAAAACATACCATTATGTAACTAACTGCTAAGAGGTTTTGCTTCAAAAGAATAATAAGTTAACATGTATGCAATCCTATTGCCCTAAGCATGCAGATTCAAACCATCAAACCTTCTACTGTTGTGCATGAGAATGAATCAAATAAATATGTTTTCCTTTTTGTGTTTTTTTTCATGTGAGAGTGTGAAAGCTAATCTCTTTTGGTGATGTGGCAGGTGGCTTGGTGATGATGGTGAATCGTCAGAAGGCTTGGGATGCAAGTAGCGACCATTTGCATTCAATCCTTCACCTTCAATTTGTGATGAGTTTGACCAACCGTTAGTTTTATAGCTTGTTTTCTTTTCTGTAACTATTTTCACTTAGTGGTGATTGCTTGAGGACATTGAGTTTTGTCTAATCTTGAAGATTTTTTTTTCCTTCATTTTTCTCACCCAACGCAGGTTTGCCTCTCACAGTCGCGATGTCATCGTGGACCCTTTAATTACAGTCGCGGTTTTTATTCGTTCATCATTATTTTGTATTTAACAAGCGTGATGATCATAGATTATAAGAGAAAATAGGGTTTTTCTTCCTATTCTCAATTTTTTCTTCCTATTTTCTTCCTATTATAAGAGAAAATAGGGTTTTTCTTCCCTTTACTTTTTGCATTCATTTGCATGGATGGAATTAAAGTGAAAGGAAAATCATTATTGCATCTAAAGTGAAAGGAAAAGTATTTTCATTTCTATGGCATTGCATTTGTTAGTATAATGAAAGGTTAGATTTTATTTTTACATATTGCATTGAAAAGGATTGTGTTGATTATTTTTGGATTGTTTGATGAATTGATTGGTTGTTTCTCTTCCTTTATTAGAATATCCTTCATCGAATGAAAAGTTTCATTTTCATCATTTAGTTGAATTCTAGGAACAGGTGACATCGTTGATCCCTCAAAACTAAAACTTAATTCAAGATTGACTTAAATTTTACCTCAATTAACCTAAGGAGAATTTGTCACTTAATGCAAATATCTAGAGGTCTAGGCTAGAGATGTGTTCCAACGTCTTAAAACATAGCAGTTGTCATTAACTACATGCAGTGTATCCTCGGGACGAAATCCCGTCCTAGTATGGAAGTATATAGAAGGTTCTCCAGTGCTTTCGAGTATATTGGAGGCACTTCAATATGAAAAGTATATAGGGATGCTCTCATCGAACAGTTCTGCATTAGACAATGCTATCACGGACTTGTGCTCCTCGTACCGTCGTGTATATATTGGGAGCCCCCATCAGGTTTTTATCCTTTAGCCATAGGTAACCAAGTCAACTGCCTTGTAAACGTGATACACCGAACATAGAATGCGGGGAGAATGGTCATCGTACATTAATTCCTTGGCTTCGACTGGGGTGTATATTGTGGTTCATAGATACTTGGCAAACCCTATTGCCTAGATTTTACCCATTTTGATTTATTTGTTATTTCGTGTCAATAAAATTAACTGCCAATGATAACATGTCGAACCTATGTAGTTGATTCTTGGCCCAATATTGAGTAAACCCTTGTAAATTTTTATCAATTTTCCCTCAAACGAATCTCTTCTCCTTCTTCTGATCTTGAGAGAAATCCATCTTGGATGAACCATTGAGTTCACCCCAAAGTTCCCCTTCATTGTCTCATACTGAAGGGGCTTCACAAGGAGTTCATTCGGAATTTCCTCAGTCACTTGAAGCTCGAGGTTTTGAACTTGGGATTGTCCCAAGCATCTAACCCCTTGCTTCTTGTCCACCACCTTCGTATTTCTTGTCATCCCAAGAATCTGATCTGGAAACCCCTGAGAGTCCACAAAGGTGTTGGCATTATGAGACATGTGTTGTCCTTGATGGCAAGTCACACAAATGATAAATTATAGTGCAGAAAAGTTCACGCACTTATATGCAGAGAAAATTTTATTTCATGTAGAGAAAAGTTCACGCACTTTTATGCAGAGAAAAGTTTATTTCATGTAGAGAAAAGTTCACGCACTTTTATGCAGAGAAAAGTTTATTTCATGTAGGGAAAAGTTCACGCACTTTTATGCAGAGAAAAGTTTATTTCATGTAGAGAAAAAGTTCACGCACTTTCATGCAAGGAAAAGCGCGTATATGTTGGAGAACTTACCTTTGGTCCATGGTAGTTAGTCCTTGGTCTCTGAACCTATGGTTTTGGACCATGGTACCTCGTCAGAAGTGTTGATCCCAAGTATTGGGTTCGTGGTGAAAATTTTATTTCATGTAGAGAAAAAGTTCACGCACTTTCATGCAAGGAAATGCGCGTATATGTTGGAGAACTTACCTTTGGTCCATGGTAGTTAGTCCTTGGTATTTGAACCTATGGTTTTGGACCATGGTACCTCATCAGAAGTGTTGATCCCAAGTATTGGGTTCGTGGTATTGGTTTATTATGGTTTTGGTCCGTGGTATTGCATCCAAAAGTGTTGATCTCACGCACTTTCATGGTTGGTTCATGGTATTAGTTCGACAGTTTTTGATCCTATGGTTTTGGTCCATGGTATTGCATCCAAAAGTGTTGATCTCATGCACTTTCATGGTTGGTTCATGGTATTAGTCCAACAGTTTTTTGATCCTATGGTTTTGGACTGTGGTATTGTGAAAGGCCTAAGACTATAAAAGAGGAAGGAGATCATTTGGCAAGGCATCATCTGAATTATCTAAATATCTGATAAAGTGATAGATCTGGAATACTGTGATTGGGTTATGGTGCAGATTTGGATCTGATCTAAAGAGGGATCTCACCAGTTGATGGAGAACAAGATCTAAGGATAGATCGGGATCAAATGGTTTGAAATGAACTATCTCTATATATTTGATTATGCTTATTCTAGATCTGTATATTGAATGATCTGAACTGGGTATAACTTAAGTTTGAAATCGCTGCAAGTCATGTTTGAATATTTATAGATCTGTACGTGGGTTGGCTTTGGTGTAAGCGCGTATATATGCAGGTTTGGTTCATTGTAGTAGCGTATACAATTTGAGATATGATATTTGAAGTCACAGGTGGTTCTGGTTGTTGATGCGTTCTGATGACAGTTTAAAGGTGTCAGTATTCGGCATATCTTGTTTGGTTGATTGTGTTTAGCTTCAGTATTGATGGATGAGAACTAATATTGGATCAGGATCATAATGACTCATATTTATGTGATCTGATGGACTAGATCTGGGTGCTAACACATATATTATCCTTGTATATGTATTGATCTGGTGTTTGGGTGATTCATAAGATTGATTGATTATGTGCTTCAATGATATTAATGGGACCAGTATGAAAATTGGATGAAACGTGGCCTTTCAGATTATGTGTTGTGCTTCAGGAGTATCCAGTCTGAAAATGCATGAAACGTGGTACCTGAAGGAGAGAAGATTGTAGGCCGGCGCCTACATACTAGTATCTTAGCTAGTACAAGAGCTAAGGGGGTGGTAGCTCCCTTCCAGTAGCAGTTGAAAACTTTGGAGCATTGTAGCAGGTAGCAGCAGCCTGCGTACTAGTAAATGGATCGGCTAGTACAAGAACTATGGGGGTTGTAGCTCCCTTCCAGGAGAGACTAGAGAACGAGAGAGAGTTGTAGCTCTCTGCAGGTAGAAGCCTACGTACTGGTATAAGACTGCACTAGTACAAAACTATTGTAAAAGATATTTCTTATTAAAGAAGATTGAGATGACTTGCAGCAGGTGGTTTTCTCCCACATTGGGTTTCCACCTTATATCATGGTGTTCATGTGTGTGACTTATGTGTGATGATCTGTTCTATTTTACTGCACCTGTTTACTGTTAATATGGTTGATAATGTTCTAATGCAATCATTAAGGATCAACTAACTGAATCGTAAGAAGTTGTGGAAGTAGCATATATGAATCTGAATATGGAAATGAAAAAGTTTTATTGATGTGATAATACTGATTCACCCCCCCCCCTTCTCAGTATTATTTCCAACAATTGGTATCAGAGCAGGTCCTTTGGTAGAAGCTTGATCGCTTGAAGGAGATCCGTGGAACAATGGGAAAGAAGCTTAAGAAGAAATCTCATAAGAAGAAGAAGACATCTCAGAAGAACTATGACAGTGGGAGAATCGATTGGGGATTAGGTATAAGAAGCTCTTCAGATTCAAATTCAGATTCGGAATCATTTCAGAATGAAGATGAACTATCAGGTATGAATTTGCTATCCTCTGATGTTCCAACTATCTATCCATTTGGAAAAGATGGAAGTGATAACGAAACAACTGAATGTGCTCTTATGGGTGAGGAAGAAGGATATCAAATAGAAGCATAATTTAACAGGCAGACAAACAAAATTAGTGAACAAGAAAGACTTTTGAACATAAAGAGTGGTGCCCTCAAAGAAGCTGTTACTAGTCAAAAGGCTCAACGAGAGTTATTCAAGGAGAAATATCAAAAGTTGCAGGTTGAAGCAACATCTCTAAGAAATGAAGTCAATGAAAATAACACAACCATCAAGAAACTCAGAGATAGATCCAGTTACTATGAACGTCTTGAAGCAACGATCCACTCTCTAAAGGAAGATCTTGAAGAATCAAAGAAGCAGAATAAAGATCTAGTCCAAGATATTGAAAAATAGGGAAACGAAGTTATCATCTTAAAATCTCAGATAAAATGTGCCTTCAAAATTCGTCAAATGCAACAGGATCTGAATGAAGTACAAGAAAAGGAGATTCTCAAGCTAAAGCATCAGTTGGAAGAAGAAAGGAAAGCTGAAGAAGACATGCAGAAGCAATATCTAGAAAAAGAAGAACAAGGTTGAGGTAAATATCTTGAAAAGTAAATTAGAAGAAAATGATAAGATCTTATGTTTTCAAGATAGTACTAAAGTCTTGGATGATATTCTTAATAGTCAAAGATCTCCTGCTACCAAAACTGGTCTTGGCTTTCATGAATCTGTTGAAGGTGAATCTAGTTCACAAGGTGAGGCAAGGAACTGTAAAGAGAAAACTAAAATGATCAACAAGGAGATAAGAGAGATGAAAGGTCAATCTCATCATCAACCAAGGAAAGAAATTCTTCAAATAAAATCTTTTACTCCTCCTATGAATAATGTTGAATTTTATGTATGTCATAACCTTGGACATGTTGCAGCCAGATGTAGAAGAAGAAGGGTTCAAGATCATCAAACAAACAGATCATCTCAGTCAAGGTACTTTAATGGATATTGCTTTGCTTGCAATATGTTTGGTCACAAAGCTGCTGATTGCTACAAAAGGAATATGAAACATGTAAGATGTTATGCATGTAACAAGCTTGGACATATAGCAAAGGAATGCAGGAACAAAGCACGGACATCACACCAAAAGGAGAAAACATCATCACACTTGAAGATATGGAAGAAAAAGGAAGTTCAGTCAGAAAGTGGCGGCACAACACATTATACAGACATAACAGAGGGAGCCGGAAGTGTAAAACTTCAATCTCCTACGCAAGCTTGATAAAGGGAAGTTGCATATATACGCGAATTTGTTACGGAACAGTCGCATATATGATTGTTTGAAGAAAGGCAGTAGGGACAGATTCAAGAAAAGGATCAATGGTTGCATTTTTCTAATGATGTGTGGATATGATGGTTAAAAGTATTTTGGTTCTAACTTGATATTGTTGATGTCTTGATACTTCTTATTAATATTCATGATCAGATCTGATAGATGGCGCAAGTTTAGGGGGGGCATATGCTCTTAATGCATTGTTGGCATTATGGTTAATAGTCCTTGGTGATGATGCTTATATGGATAAATGATTCATCTTGCTATGATATGGTTATGAGTTTTTCAGATGATTCTTGGGGTTACATAGTTGATATTTAGATCAGATTTGTGGTTGATTCTCTAATGGTGCTTACATGGTGATCTTCATAAGGATAAGGAGAAGTAGATAGCTTGAATTCACATCTTCTTTACTTGATGATGAGTCACTCATATGCTGTTGTCGTCATATGCATAAAGATCATATATTACAGTTATGATGCAGGATTCCTATTATTCTTGGCACATATATGGATGAGGATTGTTGGCTGGATACATGGATGATTATTCAATGATGCATTGTTGGCATTATGATAGAATCTTTTGGTTCTAGTTCACAGCTGTTGTTGGTTTCAGGTGGAACATTTGCAGAGGGAGAACAGAAGGAAATCATGGTTGCTGATCTGAATGGTGATTGACAGATGTTGCTGCTATCAATTATTGGTGACTTTCATAAGTCTTGATCTAGATATTTCGTCTCTATGTCATGTATCTCTTTTATGGTGTCAAGGTCATGTAACGGCCTATTTTGGTTTCCCCACTATGCCTGGGATGAAGATGTAATGTATTTGGTTGTCATATGTAAATTTCTGATGTATCCCCACTTATTTGGGTGGTTGATCCCCACTTGGTTGGGTGATGGATGTATGTATTGAGTCTTTTGGTGATAGGAAGGTTGTTTATGATGTATAAGTCTTGGTTCTTCTTGAAGAACACCTTTTTGCAGACCTTGCTTACAGACAGGGGGAGCATGAACAGTACAATTCAGTAAGAGCAGAGCTTTCAGCATGTAGCATGGACAGATTGGTACACCTTGGCATATACAAAGGGGGAGCTCATTCAGAGATTTCAGCAGGTTCTCAGGGGGAGTATGAACAGCGGAATGCCTTTCTAGGAAAGAGAATATCTTGGTTCGCCCTTTGCCCTTGATGTCAAAGGGGGAGAGTGATTTGGTATTGTTGCCATCAAGTCCAAAGGGGGAGATTGTTGGCATTATGAGACAAGTGTTGTCCTTGATAGCAAATCACACAAATGATAAATTATAGTGCAGAAAAGTTCACGCACTTATATGCAGAGAAAAGTTTATTTCATGTAGAGAAACGTTCACGCACTTTTATGCAGAGAAAATTTTATTTCATGTAGAGAAAAGTTCACGCACTTTTATGCAAAGAAAAGTTTATTTCATGTAGAGAAAAGTTCACGCACTTTTATGCAGAGAAAAATTTATTTCATGTAGAGAAAAATTTCACGCACTTTCATGCAAGGAAAAGCGCGTATATGTTGGAGAACTTACCTTTGGTCCATGGTAGTTAGTCCTTGGTATTTGAACCTATGGTTTTGGACCATGGTACCTCGTCAGAAGTGTTGATCCCAAGTATTGGGTTCGTGGTGAAAATTTTATTTCATGTAGAGAAAAAGTTCACGCACTTTCATGCAAGGAAATGCGCGTATATGTTGGAGAACTTACCTTTGGTCCATGGTAGTTAGTCCTTGGTATTTGAACCTATGGTTTTGGACCATGGTACCTTGTCAGAAGTGTTGATCCCAAGTATTGGGTTCGTGGTATTGGTTTATTATGGTTTTGGTCTGTGGTATTGCATCCAAAAGTGTTGATCTCACGCACTTTCATGGTTGGTTCATGGTATTAGTTCGACAATTTTTGATCCTATGGTTTTGGTCCGTGGTATTGCATCCAAAAGTGTTGATCTCACGCACTTTCATGGTTGGTTCATGGTATTAGTCCAACATTTTTTTGATCCTATGGTTTTGGACCGTGGTATTGTGAAAGGCCTAAGACTATAAAAGAGGAAGGAGATCATTTGGCAAGGCATCATCTGAATTATCTAAATATCTGATAAAGTGCTAGATCTGGAATACTGTGATTGGGTTATGGTGCAGATCTGGATCTGAGCTAAAGAGGGATCTCACCAGTTGATGGAGAACAAGATCTAAGGATAGATCGGGATCAAATGGTTTGAAATGAACTATCTCTATATATTTGATTATGCTTATTCTAGATTTGTATATTGAATGATCTGAACTGGGTATAACTTAAGTATGAAATCGCTGCAAGTCATGTTTGAATATTTATAGATATGTACGTGGGTTGGCTTTGGTGTAAGCACGTATATATGCAGGTTTGGTTCATTGTAGTAGCGTATACAATTTGAGATATGATATTTGAAGTCACAAGTGGTTCTGGTTGTTGATGGGTTCTGATGACAGTTTAAAGGTGTCAGTATTCTGCATATACTGTTTGGTTGATTGTGTTTAGCTTCAGTATTAATGGATGAGAACTAATATTGGATCAGGATCATAATGACTCATATTTATGTGATCTGATGGACTAGATCTGGGTGCTAACACATATATTATCCTTGTATATGTATTGATCTGGTGTTTGGGTGATTCAGAAGATTGATTGATTATGTGCTTCAATGATATTAATGGGACCAGTATGAAAATTGGATGAAACGTGGCCTTTCAGATTATGTGTTGTGCTTCAGGAGTATCCAGTCTGAAAATGCATGAAACGTGGTACCTGAAGGAGAGAAGATTGTAGGTCGGCATCTACGTACTAGTATCTTAGCTAGTACAAGAGCTAAGGGGGTGGTAGCTCCCTTCCAGTAGCAGTTGAAAACTTTGGAGCATTGTAGCAGGTAGCAGCCTGCGTACTAGTAAATGGATCGGCGAGTACAAGAACTATGGGGGTTGTAGCTCCCTTCCAGGAGAGACTAGAGAACGAGAGAGAGTTGTAGCTCTCTGCAGGTAGAAGCCTGCGTACTGGTATAAGATTGCACCAGTACAAAACTATTGTAAAAGATATTTCTTATTAAAGAAGATTGAGATGACTTGCAGCAGGTGGTTTTCTCCCACATTGGGTTTCCACCTTATATCATGGTGTTCATGTGTGTGACTTATGTGAGATGATCTGTTCTATTTTACTGCACCTGTTTACTGTTAATATGGTTGATAATGTTCTAATGCACTCATTAAGGATCAACTAACTGAATCGTAAGAAGTTGTGGAAGTAGCATATATGAATCTGAATATGGAAATGAAAAAGTTTTATTGATGTGATAATACTGATTCACCCCCCCCCCTCTCAGTATTATTTCCAACAAGAGGTTTGTCTTATATCCGTCGAATCCATTATTTGATCATGTTTTGATATCTCCTCAGCGTCCTTATAGTCCTTACGATAAACTTGGTGTTCCCTTGTAGTTATCTCCTCATACATATCATATTTCTCCTCACCAATTGTTTCCATCCATGGATTCAGAAGGTGAGATCCCAACATCTCCTCCTGGTCATTCAGAAGGTTCCGCTACACATACTCCTCATGTTGATGTTGAACAAGGGTATGAATTTCCTCCAGAAAGTTTTCTTTTATGAGAAGCGTCCCATGTCACACACTTCCTGAAACCAGTGGGCCTATGTTTCCACCTGGTTATACAACCTTAACTTAGTTACTTTCAAGAACTCCTAGTGCTTCATATTTGTATCAAAATCCTATTTGGTCGTCAAATGCTATGCCCACTACTGGTCTGTTTGTCCCAAACGTGACCTCTCAAATTCCTATTCAAACTTTTGTTACGTCAGTTTCGATCCAACCAACGATTCCATCACAACCTGTGCCATCGTTTCAACCTTCCATTCTAGTACAACCGATTGTTTTAGGTCAGGCTTCTATAATTTCCTCCACCCCTCCATCAAGTGGACAGAATGTACCACCGCCTAGGAGGGAAAATTCAAATATTCATCTTGTGTCAGGTGGAACCCATGTGAGTGGATCACAACCTCACATGGTTAGAATCAATCAACCTTATCCTGGTGGTATTCCCAACCCTTTTGGTCCATCTGGGATAGGTAATATCCAGTATCAATAGCCTTACATGGCTTAGATACCACTCCAGCAAGATTATGTCCCATATGGCTCACAATCTTTTCGAAATCCCTCTTACATTCCACAAATAGGACCCTATGTTCAACCTAGTAAATCCACTATTCCTGGTGGATATGGTCAAATCCAATTCGGAAATTACCATTACCCACAGGGTAGACCTCAGGGAACTGTCCAAAAAACCCTTATAGTAGCAAGGGAAACCATTATAGCAGCAAGGGCAACCTCTGGAGTAGCAGGTGCAACCTTTGCAGCAGTATCAATAGCCTTTGCAACAGTAAACGCAGTTTGTTCAACAGCCTACTCACCTATGTATCTGCAAGGCCAACCTTTGCAATAGAAAGGTCAACCATCGTAGCACCAAGGTCAACCTTTGCATTAGCAAGGTCAACCTCTGCAGTAGCAAGCTCAACTTGTATATCAACAAGGTCAAGCCTTGCAGACACAAGGTAACCCCTGCAGAAGCCGAGCCAATCTCTTCATGTCCTAGGTCAACAAGTGCAACAACCTCAAAATATTTATGTTGCATATAATGCTTATCAGCAGACTATGGTAGGTCAATATCAAACCTACCCTAGATAAAATCCACCTTATGGCCAAGGTACCCCTCAGTGGGGGCAAAATAAAAACCTGTATGGCCAAAATCCTCCACTGTGGGGACAGAATCCTTACCAGCAAGGTTGGAACCCACAATTTTGGCCTCCTCAAAAGCCCTACATGTCGTTCAATCCAAAATTGTCATTTTTAGTCACACTGGAACTGCCTAATGTCTCGAGGCTCACTAATGATCCCATTTTTCATTCACCTTAATGGCCTCCAATTCCTACTAAAATCTTGAGCAATTGCCCTAAGTTCAAAAGAAAGTCTAAAGAGCACCCTCAAGCCCATGTGATGACATATCACTTATGGTGTTCTTCAAATTCTTACGTTGATGATTCTATCCGTCTCTGCCTCTTTCAGAGAACCTTAACAGGTGCTTTCGCAAAATGGTATATCGAGTTGCCTCGAGCTACCTATGCCGACTTTAACTCTTTGTCTATGGCCTTCCTCACCCACTTCCAATTTCCGGTCGATATGAAACTGGCACTCATTTTCTCACATCCCTGAAGAAAGATATTGTAACCCACATTTCCGATCATATCCATGAATGGAGACATCGGCGTCACCTCATTAAATTTGAGATTCTTGATGAGTTGTTAACTGAATCATTCACCAAATCATTTGTAAACAAAATTGTCGCAGATATAGCAATGGGTGGATGTGTTACTGAGGAAAAAACTATTTCCTGTGTTCAGTATCTAGACTTAGTCTATTCTCAATCTGGCATGTTATATGAGATGTTGCCTGATCCTCCAAGACCATCTTCATATCTGGAAGCTTCAAAGTCTCCTGATGTACCACCTGTTGATGGTGTAATTGGATCAATGTCTCAAACTTCTACTAAGACTTCTTCGAAGAAAAAATTTGTTTCAGATACTGTTTCCAATCATCCTTCGAAAAATTCATAAAATCCTGGTAAAACCTCTAAGGTCCATGTTATTCACTCTACTATGGCAGGTAAAGCCTCAAAAGGTAAGAAAAAGGGTAAAGGTAAAGCCAAATCTGATACATTGAAACAAGATCCTCCCAAATCATCTATTGATGATGCTTCCAAACGAAGGCCGAAATATCCTTGCCTCATTTGTGAGGAAGTTCATTATACCAAGGAGTGTCCCCAACGTGGTGAAGTTAGTCATTTATTGAAATGGACTCCGACTATTTTGAAAGAACCATTTCCATCTCAGCAGACTTAGTTGGTATACCAACCACAGTTCTCTGCCTCCTCTGGTTCTAAAGTCTTCATGATGCAAATTTCATCGCATATTTCTATCGCTACTCGATCGAAAGACTATCAAACCCCTCAAAAGCAGATGGTGGAGAAAGAAGTCAGTGATATACCTTCTTCTCCCACTCCATTCAATTCTGATCTGCTCCATATTGAGCGACATAACAATGAATCCGTGATCCAACCACCTCCCAAAGGTGTGCTTCAGAAATCATCCTATAATTTGAATGCTAGAGCTGCACAGTACTATAATATAGTCGAAGACCTAGCTCAAGCACCTTTGGTGATGTCTTCTTTGGAAGTTCTCCAAAGATGTCCAACGCAGTGGAAATCATTGTTGTCTACTATTGGAGTCATTGATCCTGTCGATTCGATTTTAATTACTTTCAATCTTGAAAATTGTGTTCCTCGTCTTCCTCATCGGATCGCTTTTTTTATTCAAGTTATTATTAAAGGAAAGATGTTCCATTGGACTGTTATTGATGAAGGTTCTTCCTCCTGCATCATGTTTGTTTTGTGTTGGAAATCCATTGGCTCTCCTCCCCTTAACCAGTTCCTGAACAGTTTGGAGGCCTTTGATGGCAGAGGATTTCGTCTGTATGGTATTCTTACAAATTTTCCTATCACATTGGAGGGAAAGATAGTTGAGTTAGAAGTAGAAGTTGTAGATGCAAATCTCAATTACCACCTTCTTATCGGGCAAAGTTGGACACATGCTATGTTTTTTGTGGTTTATTCCTTGTTCAGGGTGCTTCATTTTCCTCACGAGGGAAAAATTTTCACTATCGACCAATTGTCTTTTTTCTCTTCTGTTACATCAAACGGCAATTCCCAAATGTGGGAGATACTGAAATTCCTTATGAGAGTGTGGGAGCAGGTCTTTTTAAAGATTCTTCTTTAATGGGTACTTTTTCTCTCCCACCTGCGAATATCACTTAAGTCAATATGATATTTGTTTCTACAGATCATTGGATTATTCCTACTTCGGATCATATTGATTCGTTTGGTGATTCTATGTCATTAAGTCCATTAGAACAATCTTATCAAGAAATTTTCTTAACTTCAACGGTTTCTTCATAAAGTCATGTTATTTTCAGTATGAACCTGGATACTTATGCACCATATCCTTGGCTTGGTTCTTGGGATTTTCTGGATCCTTTGAACAAGACATTCCCCACCGACGAGAGTATTGTTGAGGTTATGTCTCTTGACGAAACTCCTTGGAATGGTCTTCATCATCATTGTTCGTTTCTTCCCAGCTTGAGTGAGATGCCTTCATGTCTTGAAGCTTTCATTTCTCATAACCCAACGCATCCACTTCAAACACCTATTGTGATGCACAAAGTCCTGTTTGACGGTAATATGGGAAACATTTCTACAACCATGCCTCTCAACATTTCCATTAAACCTGGAATTGTTGAGAATGTTCATATTGGGGTTTCTTGTTCTCCTTATGAGATCAGGGTTTACACTGAACTTTTCAAATAATTTTGTGATGTCTTCACATGGTCATATGAGGAAATTCCTGTTATTGATCTAACAATTATGGTGCATGAAATTCCCACATATCCTGGTGCGAAGCCTATTCATCAAGGGATTTGTCTCATGCATCCTTGAAAAGATGTTGCTATTAAGGCATAAGTCGAAAAGCTTTTAAAATATGGCTTCATTTATCCGATCTCATTGACATATTGGGTGTCTAACATTGTCCTTGTTGCTAAAATGCAAGGCATAATCTGAGTCTGTGTTGATTATCGTGACATCAATCGTGCATGCCTGAAAGACAACTATCCCACTCCGTTTATCGATCAAATCATCGACGAGTATGCTGGGAGTGAGATTTTCTCTTTTATGGATGGTTTTTCTGGTTACAACCAGATCAAAATCTCACTTGCTGATCAACACAAGACGACCTTTATTTGTCCATGGGGAACTTTTTCCTATAAGAATCTTTCTTTCGATTTAAAAAATGTTGGTGCTACCTTTCAGAGAGCAATGTCATATGCATTTCATGATATTCAACACATTGTTTAACCTTATATCGGTGAATTACCAGCCCATTTTTCTCAGCGTCATGACCATCCGAACCACCTAAGATCCATTTTTCTACGATGTCGACACTATAACATCCGTCTTAATCTGCATAAGTGTGTTTTTTGCGTAGAATCTGGTCGACTCTTGGGTTTTTTTGTGTCCCGCGAAGGTATCTGAATAGATCCTCTAAAATTTGAGGCTATTGTAAACTTACCCCCTCCTACCTCATTGCTTCAATTGAAAATTTTGCAAGGAAAGGCTAACTTTCTTCATCGTTTTGTTCCTAACTACGCTGAACTCACCAAGGGTTTTACTCGTTTGCTTAAAAAGGGGATCCCATTCATTTGGGATGAAATTTCCCAAAAATCCTTCGATGCCTTGAAAGACACACTTATCAGTGCTCCTTTACTACATCCCCCTGATTATTGACGTGATTATTTCCTATACTTGGCTGCAACTGATAGTACCATTGCTATGGTGTTGGTTCAGGATGACGACGATGGCAACGAACATGTGGTTTATTATTTAAGCCAAAATCTCCTTGACACTTAAACTCAATATGTCCATGTTGAGAATCCTGCCTTGGCTACAGTCCATGTTGTTCAAATATTTCTTTATTTAATCCTTCTATGGAAAACCACAGTGATTTCTAATTGCAACCACATGACCTATATTTTTACTCGTCAATTACTTGGGCAAAAATAATCTAAATGGATTGTTATCCTACAGGAGTTTGATTTGGAGTTTACTTCTGCCAAATCAAAGAAATCACTTGTTTTTGTCGAGATGATATGTGCCCTTCCTTTTGTAAGCACTTCTACTGATTTTACTAAGAAAATTCCTAATGAAACTTTGTTTCTCATCAATACTCTTGACCCATGGTATGGGGACCCTATCAGATTCTTGGTGATACATTATACCAAGTTGGTGTTGACTCTTTTATTCGCATATGTCTAATGCTTGAAGAGGTTGAACAGGTCTTGAATGACTACCACTCTAGGATGTGGTGGTCATATGTCAGACTACACCATTGCTCAGAAAATCCTTCGTGTTGTTTATTTCTGGCCTTCCATATTTAAATATTGTATTTTTGTTGTTCAAAAATGCCATGAATGTCATATTTTTAATTGCAAGCAACGCGCCCCTCCAACACCCTTACACCGTAGAGCATGGCTATATTATCGTTGTCGTCGACTACTTCACAAAATGGGCTAAGGCGATGCCCACATATAATGTTGATGGTATCACTCCCACTTAGTTCCTCTTCAACCACATCATAGCTCATTTTGGCGTTCCTCAAGTCATTGTAACTAACCATGGATCACATTTTCATTAGTACATGATGGTAGAGCTCACTGCTCAGTTGGGCCTTCGTCATGATAGCTCAACTCCTTACTATCCATAGGCCAATGGCCATGTCGAAGAAATTAATAATGTTCTAATTACTATGCTTCAACGAACTATTGGGAAGCACAAAATGGATTGGCATCTGATGTTATTCTTAGCTCTCTGGGCTTACTGGACTTCGGCTAATACGACCATTGGATTTACTCCATTCTAGCTAGTTTATGGTTTAGAGGAAACACTTCTGATTAAATGCAAAATCCCTTCGCTAAAATTAGCTATTGAACTTCTTCCTAATACCTCGCCGAAATAGGATCATTACTCTACCTTGAGAGGCTTGATGAGACCCATCGCATTGCTGCGATGGTGATCATAGCCCAAAAGAAACGTGTCAAAGCTCATTTTGATCAAATTGTTTCTCTGTTGGGCATTGGAAAGTTCGAACCTATGCGGAATGGGCCATACATCATCAAACATGTCTTGCAAAAAGGTGCCTATGAGCTAGTTGATTATGAAGGAAATGCATTGTCACACCCCACAATGGGTTGTATTTGAAAAAGTATTATGTGTGAAATTCGTGTAATTACTTTTTGTACATTAGTGTGTGAATTCATTGGTGTGCGCTTTTTTTGTGTGTGTGTATTTGCTTTGCAGACATGTGTTTTTCTGCTTACCTTGTGTTCCACTCGATTCACAGATTTCATCAAATCATTATGTTAGTTTTGTTGATGGTGCTTATCGTAGCACATGGAATTTGTCTTCCGCAGCTTGGGCACTCTTCGCCCCTGATGGCGAGTTGGTTGATTTACAAGGTATTTTCCTAGGAAGAATAGCTAACAATATTGTTGAATATAGTGCAGTCATTGAACTATTGTTAGAAGTAGTTTCTCTTGGAATTAGAGATTTAGTTTTTAAGTTAGATTCACAAATCGTTGTGTTACAATTGAATAACCATTACTCAGTAAGAAATCCAAAGATATTGCGTATGTATCTATGTGTTCGATTATTGGAAAGAAATTTTGATTTTATAAAATGTTAACATATTCCACGTAATTTGAATACATTAACAGATGCATTAGAAAATTATGTCTTGATAGACATTTCTCTAATTTATCAACCCAATCACATCATCATGATACACAAACACATAAGTAGAAAATAAAACATGCATATGTGTATATACATATATATATATATATATATATATATATATATATATATATATGGCGTCTTTTAGAGTGTTTAAACATCAAAATATCAAAAAATAAAGTGTTCTGAGACACTTGGCTTTCAAAGCCTACATCATGTGCAAAAACAACTAGAAAAGCTATGCGCCTGCATGGTGCTCACGATAACACGAGACTACCCTAATCACTTGGCCTAACAGTCGACGAAGTCTTACAGATACCCCTACTATGTGCCTCTAGTATCGCAAGGGCACATCATCTATAGTAGCGTACTCTGGAATCCCTCGAGTGATCACATCTAGATTACGTTCCATCTCTCTTATGGGGTCTACTCCTTCCTCATAGGGAGCATCTACTACCTGTTGGGCTACTCGTCGTGCTATTGGCAACATGCCAAGTAGCCTTTCTGGTCCAACATCTGCACATTTATCACAAGTTCAGTCTCAGTTACACTTTCATAAAAAAATAATAATAATAAATAAATCATAAAACTTGAAAAATTCAAAAACAAGTTTTTACCTGTATCAGTCCACAGTTCACCCGGTGGCAAAGGTAGATCCGAGTTTCATCTGAAATATGTGCCTGCATAGGTGTATTTGTCCACAACAATCAATTGGCGGCACAGCCAAATGAAAAACTGTAGCGGGAAATGCATCTGCTGACCCCCTCCTCCTCGAGGCATGAGTTCACTCCATCTGACTAGTCTCGGATCTTGTGGATTAGGATTTGGTACCTCTATTCACTTATACCAAAACAAGGGCACACGCTCCAGAAATAAAGTCACCAAAATTGAACCAAAGAAAAATTGTTTCAAGTTTCCACGCTTACCATTGGTCAGTTGCCTCTTCATATTGGCAAGTAACCTTGAACACGAGTTGAATACTGTTGGAGTGAGGGATTCTACTGCATACTAGAATTGGGATTTCGAAGTCTCATGCAAAGCTTGTGTCCCATATACACGAGCTATGGTGAATAAGATGGTCCTCAGGGGAAGATTTCTGACTGTAGCTATCTTCACCTTCCTGCCCATTGTCATCTCGACACCCAGGAAATGTCTCGCAACTAGAGTATAGGTGCTCTCACCTCTAGGACAAGACCTGAAGGTTTGAGCTCTCTCTCTTCTTCTCGACAATCCGGTGATGAAATAAATATTAGTTTCCTCCAGCTCCAACTCCTGGTCTCTAATGATGAATATTTCTCGACCAGTGTCCCATATGCTGATCAAGTAGTGCAGCAGTCCATTTTTAGCTCTTAGTCCTGTAGTCCTAAAGAACTTTAGCAACCCACAGTTCCTCAAAGCATTGATACATTTCGAATCTTAGGTTTCCTGGTGGTATTCCGCCTCATGGCCTTTTTCCTTCCATTCTAAAACCATGATTAGCTACAATCTCCTGCAACACAATATTTAGATGCCTTTTCATGGAGTTACGTCCAAACGCTTTGCTTTAAAGAGGGTTTTTCCTTGGAAAAATTCCACCCCGGAACCATCATGCATGTTTTTATTAATAGAGCGATGCCATCGCGAGGGCCTTTTGGCTCAGGGACGATCATCGCAGGTCCAATGAGAAAACCCGCAATGATCGTCCACATGGTTAAAAAATGAAAATCCTCCTACTGGAAAGCAAAAATCCATTAAAAATGCATCAAAATGTAATAAAATGCAAGAGCAAAGACAGAGCTCTTACCTGCTACTGACGGCTCGAGAAATGATGCCCTGGATCTCCTGCATCGTTCACCTGAAAATCGAAGGAAAAAGGGTAAAATTCACTCTCAAAATTTACTACAGTGAAATGGTAAAAATATTTTAACTTGTGGTCTATTTATAAGTTTTAATTTCATTTTTTCCATTATTTTATTAATATTTTATTATTTTTCTCGATATCAGTGATCGGTGGTTATCTTTGTGTAGTTACAGGTACTTTCTGGTGAACATGTGACTGATTCAAACGAGTTTTTGTTTTATCTCTTTTTCGGACTCATTAAAAATAAACAAAAAAGGAACCCCCTTGGAGTCATCTTTAAGCTCTTTTCTGACTCTCGAAACATGAAAATATCATTGAGTACTTGTATTTTCGAACTCGTTAAATTAAATGAATTGACATCGTCTCAATATACGTTTACCCCTTTTTCGGGCTGAGATTGACTATTTATGAAAAAGGTACACCTTGGTTGATATGGTCAAGAGGTTCTCTCAAATATTGTTTTCTACCTTTTCGGGTTCGAGGGACAAATTACGAAAAGGGACATGATGGAGTTTTCTTTTTCATCTCTTTTTCAAACTCTCTAAATATGAAAAAGATACTGAGTTATTCTTACATCGGACTCGTTAAAATTTTATGACGAAAGACTCGTCACCATGATGAGACCGAGTTTCTCCTTCCTAGGGCTCATAAAACTTACTAGGATGGATTCATTCGAAGAATGAACTTACATGACAAGCATATGCTATCCCCTTCAAGCTTGTGATAAAAATAATTGGGGTACTCACTAGAAATAGCAGGGAAAAATGAAAATGAAACATCCTTTGTATAGGTAGCATGTCACTCTTGAACATGACACTCTTCTACTTCTCGTGTCGAGTTTGGGATATCCTCACTCAGTCACTTATCCTCCCAGGTTTGGGTGATCCATTTTTGCCTCTCATCTGACTATTCCATTTCATCATCATGACCTTTAGTCCTATGTTGATTCAAATGCTTCCACACTCCAGAGTCATGTCGCCAATGTTCAAGAGAAGTCCTATCTGCAGTTATTTACCTATACATTGTCTGACCCATTGTTACAATCTTGGATCTTATTCACTTCATTCCACTTTATTCCTTGTTTCATGTCAATGATGGGGGACTCATCATGGCTCTCCTTCGATGGGTCACTTCCTGTTGACTTTTGCTCATTATCCAGGAATATGAATTAGAAACTCCCTTTCAGTACCTTAGAGCTTGCATGCCTTAATGGCAATTTCTTCGCATCCGACGACTGGTTTTCATCAGTGGCATTCGATTGGATGATTCCATGAGTGTTCGAATTCAACTTCATTATCACATTCACGGATTGTACCGTCGTACCTTGAGATCCATTTTCATTATTGGTGGTTTCTTCATGCCTATTAACGGTCTACACCATTGGCCAGTAATCAGGTGGTTTTCTAGCATGTTCGACTTCAACACATTCATTCGCATGTTATAATTTTTACTTTTCTCGGGTTGGGATGGAGTGCAAGACCCTGAGTTCTATTTGATATAACTCAAGGTGCATGGAGTTATGTGTTATTCATTTGTACACATGTTTCTACTATATTGATGATTGTGACCATACCGTGGGGCTTTACATTTATGATTATCCTTTTATATTGAATGGTTGCGTCCATACCTTGAATCTTAGATTTACAGATGATCCTTCTCATTTGGATGGCTACGCCCATACCATGGATCCTTTTATTTATTCCTTATTATTGGATGGTTGCTTCCATACTGTGGATTCATGTTTCGATATCATAGATGTATCTGTATATGCGTCCTTGATTTGCAGGTCTCTTGATAGTGTTTGTTCTTGTCCTTGCAAAATCTCGTAAAGCATCTCAGCCATCACTCCTCGTTCTGCCTCCATGCTTTACGGGGCATCTGTTACACAGTATTTTGTCACACCTCCTGCACTTCCCAATGACATACCCTGAAGCTCTTAAACCATGACCATCATGCAGTGTACTCATTCATATATGCAGCTCAGATCCTCCCTAAAACATTGATTGGAAAATTCCTTGAGATTCCCCTGAAGGAAATAGATCTAAAACCGTAATTTGAGAATCATCGCTCTTATGAGACTAAATACCACAATGGGTGCCTGTTGCACTATACCAAACCCACGATGGCATCACTCCATTTTTTTGTATACCTGTGATGATCCCAAAAAGGTAATTTTCCCAAAGAGGATGAGAAGCTTCCAGAGCAGTGAGTTGGAGGTTGTTCGGCATAGATGAGGTCAAGTTCTCCCAAATTGGCCTCTTGGTCTTATCTCTATGAGCTACCTCCTTGAGATGAGGGCCTACTCCTATCTTTGGAGAGATCCCAACTCCCTTTCCTTGCCTATATATTCATCCTCTCCCATTCCCAAATGGTTGGTCTTTGTCTATTTGCACCCTTATGCTAAGGTTGTGACTATATGCCACTCATTTGGCTTGGAGAAGGAGTGCTTGGAGAGTTTAGCTTGGACTTGGACATTCGATCAAGGAGATCCTATCGACATCAAGGCTTGGTTGTATGCTTCCTCATTTATTCTATTAATACACAGTTGTTGGTTCATTTTCCACAAATGTGTATGTTTATGTATCATTTGTCTTAATGCTCCTTGATATGTTAAATAGGTTACTTTTGAATATGCTATTTGTATTTGCATGCCTTGTTATGTTTCGATCTCTTGTGCAGGTGTATAAATGTTGTGGGTAGAAGGAACGAACCCGTGACGCAAGTGATTCAAGGTATTAAATAAAGGACGATGTGATAGCATCAGAATGAGGTAAGCCATCTTCTTCATCTCTATTTTCAATTGTAACTTAGGAAAGTGTTTGGTACATTGTCACATAGTTTTCTAGTCCCACTCATTGGGCTAGAGGGATCGTCTTTGTCCACAAAGAGGATTTACCTAGAAAACACATAGTCATCATTTTACGGATTCTCCAATAAGCCTGCTACTATGATGATTCTCTACACAGAACTACAGCAACCACGGGATTCCTCCTGGACTGCAAATCACCATAATCATTATTTTATGGATTTTCCAATAAGCCTACTACTATGATGATTCTCTACCAGAAGCCTGTAGCTAACATAGGATTCCTCCTAGACTCCCAATCACCATGCTTATCATGTTGACATCAATGCCAACACACTCACATCCACTATCCATCCAGACAATGCCAATTGTCCAACAATCAGTGCCAAAAGACAATACAAAATAAAAATTGTATATAGTGCAGAAAATTTGCAAGAGCCTCATGGCCCACATATATCTAATGACTTTTTCAACGAAAAACGTTTTCAACCAAAAAAAAGTTTTTGACTGAAAATAGTTGTTCAACCCAAAAACATTTTCGTCTGAAAACACTAATGCACGGATTCTCCCCCCACCCAGGCCAAAAATCCCTCGCACGGTATTTGAGGTTGCAGTTAACTCAAACATCCAAAGTTCGGCCAAAAGTTAGACTTAAACGTTTGACTGAAGAAAAAAACTAGTTCGGCCAAAAACATACAGTCACAAAAATTTCGCGAGAAATTCTCACAAAAGTATAACTCAACTTCAAATTTTCACCCATTTGGTACTAGAAAGGATGATCATTGGTTTGGTCCCTTCAAACAAATCATATTACCATTTTTGTTCTAAAACTCTTTTGGTTTGTTTTTAATGAAATTTTCTAAGTGAATAGAGAAATATATTATTTTGTTAATTCATTTTACTTAGGTTATTAGAGGAGGTTCTCCTATTTTATAAGGAATTATTGTGTAGCTCATTTCAATTCTCTCTTTGTGAGTTGTTTCACACATTAACATATTGTGTACATTGTGTGTGCTTTCATTGATTATGTTTTTCCTGAGGTAAAATCTTGGGCTTTGGGGACCACCCAAGGAAAGAAATCAACCTCCCTCTTGGTCCAAAGGAAAGAATGAGGTTGTTGGTGTTATGCTCTTGACCTGCGAGAAGATGCCAGAATACCAAATATACGAAGAAATACAACCCAGAACACATAACAAAACGAGAAATAACAGCAAGTATTTTATTATTCAGAGATGAAAGAAATGTTCACTTGCCTCTTCGAGGGGGAAACCTCTAGTAGAGTAGAGCTCGATTACAAAATAAGACATGACGCTCCTCAATGAGGAGTCACTATCCTTTATATAGGATTCATACATGCAATACCATGGGTTGGTACCATGGTTCTCTTAATACCATCTATCTAATACTATGGCCCGTTTGCAACTAATTGTGGTCCATTTCTTTAAATGCGGGCCAACCACTTACAATTATTAATATGGGCTTTATTGACTTCTTAACTAACTATAACTATGACTCGACCCTGTTACATAAATAAGGGGGTTAGGGTTGGACCCTAACAATTGTTACCATGTGAATGCCAAATTATATACTCATTTAAGAGCACCATGGAGATTACTCATTTTAAGAGCTTGACATGTCACTTTTAAGAGATTAGATCCTAAGATAGGTATGGAAGATAATAACTATTCCATCCAACTAGCCATGCAAAACCCAAATGATTTATTATGTTATTTTAAATATTTGATAAATAACATTTGGTATAAAGTAGATGGCCCTTGGTTTGGCTCCTTTAAATGAGTCAACTTACCATTTTCGCTCTAAGTATTTTGGGGTTCATTTTCAATGAGTAAAATTTAGGGTGAATAGAAATAATAATGAAGCACATTGTGTAAAACATTCAAATTTTGTTTCGCTATACTTTGGGAGTGACAAGTTGTGGGAATCAAGGTTTTTATCCAGTCCTAAAACTAGTTGCAAACAAATTTTTTAGTGAAATGGTCATATGTTTATCTATATAAATTTAATTGAGGTGCTACAAGTGACATTACAAAAAATACAATGAAGAGCACATAGAAAATTACATTAGGTAAACTTTTAGAATCTACATTGTTATATTTTCAAATATATAAGATATACAAGTTAGGGTTGTTGTCTAGTTCTAAAATTGACCTTAGACATGAATTTTGAGTAAAAAAATCATATATGAAGATTGTGAGATCCCAATCAAGTTCCACAAGTGGCATTGAAAAGGATATGGACCAGAGTACCTCAAATCAAAAATTCAATTTTAAATCGACAAATTTGGACCTATGGCATGCTATACAATTTTCCTCTCCTAAAAGAGAAGCATACCAAACTATTATAAGCCAAAATGCCATAATCAAAGGCATAGAAATTTTAAGTCACATTGGGTGTAAGGTTGGCCAATTAAATGATCTCTATATTCAAGTTTAAAACATATGTTGATTTAAAATTAACCTATCCTTAGAAAGTTTGATTGATGCAATTTAAAAATCATTGGAAATATGAAATAAAAGAGAATATATTAGTAAGAATTGTATGATTAATTGGGATAAATATTTAATGTTTTGTTGAGTTTTAACTTGGTGTTTTTATTTATACCCAAAATAAGAACTAATAACAACACTAACGTGTATAGAAGATGAATATGAAATTAAAACTTGATCCTATCCCACAATTTGATATTGTAAAGCGAAAAATTATTATCTCTTGTTTGCAAAAGAAAAACATTTTGACAAGAAATCTAGAGAATACCAATGATATATTCTAGATAGGAACACCAAATACCCTAAGTGGGGGAAGTTTGAAAAAACCTTCATTAATAAATTTTTAAAGGATAAAAAAAAAACCATAAAAATGAACGTTGAATCAAATGAAACTAAAGAAAAACTTTCCAATTTGCATTGGGATAATGAAAAAATAAAAGATAGTCTTTAAAAACTTATGATGATTTCATCAAAAGGAAATCCTATTAATGAAGCATTAATGAAGGAGCTTCAAAAATCAAAACAAGGGATAATAGCAAAGGAAAGTGGGGAAACAATGGATCAAGGAAAACGTTGAAAAGGAATATGAAGAAATCAATAGGCTATGTAAGCATAATAGAGACTTACTTTAAAACTGTTAAAAGTATGAAAAAAAAATTATAATGTTCAAACCAAATAACAAGGATGAATATATTACTAGAATAATTGAAGATAATATTATATATAAAATTTGCAAGTAGGGTAAATAATTCTTAAATATCAATAAGGTAACATTAGAAATGCAATTTAGAATGAAAGAAGGATGTAAGAATTTGACAAATGGCATCACATCAGAGTTTCAAAAGTAAAAAGAAGATTGGATACAAGATGGTCACCAAAAATACTTGAAGAAGTTGAGCACTAGGTCGAGGATATAGTAATCCAAACTAAACATAATCAATAGAGGGTACCAGTGTCTCTTAAAAGGGCCAATATTGTGGGTTTGCGAATAAATGAAAAGCATCAAAGTTGAAACATGCTCAATACCCTCATTATAAGAAAGTTGCCAAGAAAGATAAGAATATCAACATTCGCATTACCAAAAAGATGATGAAATAATCAACAATATTAATGGAATAAAGTATCATAAAATTATTTTTGACAAGATAGTAATAACGACCAACTACAACAAATTAAAGTTACAACATCCATCCATGGATTCAAAGAAAATAAAAGTTGCAACTACCAATTATCAAGGATTAAGACCAAAAAGAATTGCATTTGGATAGATGGATCATTATTAGTGGCAACAAGAACGCAAAAATATAACAAAATCATGTAATTAATTTTGTCACATATAAAACCCTTAACTTCAAAGATTTGAGGACAAAGCTTTTTGAAAGACAATTGCATGATACAATAACAAGTAAGGTATATATGGTTTTAATTTATATGTAATATGTTAAATGTATATTTAGTAGGGGCCTAATTCATAAATGGATCATAAGCATGATACAATAACAAGTAGGGTATATATGGTTTAATGTATATGTAATATGTTAAATGCATATTTAATAGGGGCCAAATTCATAAATGGATCACATGTAATGACAGGATATAAGTATATGTAGAGGTCAATGGAGTCACTATGAGAGAGAAAATATAGCATTTAGATCGTTTTAATGTATATGTAATATGTTAAATGTATATTTAATAGGGGCCAAATTCATAAATGGATCACATGTAATGACAGGATATAAGTATATGAAGAGGTCAATGGAGTCACTATGGGAGAGAGAATATAGTATTTAGATATTGGAATGAATTGAGGTTTTTCCGAGAAGGTTATCTTATTATACCTGCCACAGGGAGAATTTATTGCATTTGATTTTGCATTAACCATGTATTAGTTTCCCTTTCACCAAAAATTTAGACACTTATTCAAATTTTAACATAATCAATTGAAATTTATTATTTTAAAAAAATATTTAAATTCATTTATCTAAAACACTATTTGTTCAAATCTTTCACCTTTTATTTTGTAATGATGACAGATGTACTCCATTAATTTGTATTTTACACCCTCCTTTGTAACTACCAAAATATCTTGCAAGTATAATATTCCCTTTATACCAGGTATATTGAATTGTGGTTATTTAATTAATGGCCACATCGTTTGGTTGAATAGCCACCATAAGCTTATCTCAGTCGTGCCCATGTTGGTATTGTAGCAGTTACCAAGGCTGAGAGACCTCGTGAGAAAAGTGGAGGAGTTTGTAAGGCCATGGGCCTTGTGTGCCTCCATATAGGAACAACGAAGAGTGTTGAGTCACTTGCAGCAGAGATTCAAGTTGAGAGGTTTTATTCATATGCTATATGCAGCTGAGTAATTCCTCAGATAGTGTCTGTTGATTATTTTGTATAATGTGCGCACTTCATATTTATTGTAATCCCTCATTCATTTAAATAAAGAATTATCGCTATTTGGCTCGCTATTTATATGGTATAAAACTATTATGTTATCTGAAGAATTCAATGGTGTTTGGAAACTGTAATTATACAAGTTCTGACCACCCAGGGCCAAGATTGATCCCTTATCAGATCTGAGGTTCATTTCGGCATTGGCTAATCATTTTAGGATCTCATTTTAGTGGCCATAATCATTGAACTAAGGATTCAAGCTCCTCTCTAGGGGTTGGCCATCGCATCATTGTTACAGTGCCATTTACATCAATGATACGGGATCATAAATCTAAGTTGTAATTATTGGTGAACCATGATCGAAGGAGAGACTGCACTGTGTAGTAGGTGAATACATGGGGCAGGAGTTTTAAGGCTATAGTGTCATACAACTAACGCACCAATATTGGAGGGTCGAGACACCATATATGTTGGTCATGGGCCATCAATCCATTAGAGTTTATCGCATAGGAACGTGGAGTCAGAAGCCTATTTCACTGGACTGTAAGGTCGAGGGTGATTACAAGGGATCTAGTCAGTAGTCAATGGCCATTTTACAATTGCAAGGGAACTGGGAATCACTGTTGGACAGTGTGCATCAAACCATCTTTGTCAAAGGGTTAAGGTGTGAATTCTCTAGATAGGAGTTGTGACCTTTGACTGTGGATCAGGAGTCTTGGACTGAAACATATTGGCTAGGCAAACCATAAGGGTTGGCCATCCTCTGTGAGCCATGGCATATGAGGACCGAGTCATCAACAAGGGCCATGGGCACTTGCTCAGGAAAATCATAAACTATTGTCTCCATAATAATAAACGAAATTACCTGATTGAAAAATAAAATTAAAAATAAATAAGTAAGAATAATAATAATAATAAATAAATAAAAGAGAGGAGTTAGGGGTTTGATATATATATAAATAAATAAAAAAGGTGAAGAAGAGAGAAAGAAGGGACATTTAATTTTTTTGGGGGAATATATGATGATTAGATGTTAAAGAGTCTTTTCAATTGAAGAATTCATACTTCTCTGCTTTGGTATGTGGGAAGATGGGTCTTGAAGAGACCCTAGAAAACACTCAGAAATGTATTGATGAATTAGAGAAAATATATGGTCTTTTACGCACCCACACTTCTTTAGACCAAAATAATAGTTAAAGCAACAGACCATTCTCGAAAAGATTCCATATCATTTTGCAACAAAAGCACCCATGCAAAGTGAAGGAATGACATGGAAGAGGGGCTAAGATCTTCACACTTGGATCTAAATTGCAACGAACAAAGTCAGTCGTAGACCTTCGAAAGTTGGAGGAACTAGACACGTCTCTGTCTGGGGTGGGGTAGTTAGAATGGAAGGAACTCAATTGGGCTCTGAAGCCATTCATGCTTGTGTTGATACAACCCAAATTCTGGGAGCATCCTTATGAATAATTAGGGCTCACAATTGCCTCTTGTCTCATCAAGATCATAACTTTAACATCGCCTCTACCACCTTACAATAATGATCTCATGAGGGAGATATTGCAGTTGATAGTGGAAATCCTTCAAGGGTTGAACAACATGGTGCTTCCTACCTTTCAGAAGTGGTGCAAAATATTAGAACTCATGGCAAAGTTTAGCTTTCGCACCTTTATGCTGAATTTGGAATTTGACGACTTAATCTTTCAGTTCCTCCAGACCTTTTACACCAGCATTACATTATTTCATCCAGACCATGCACAAGACATGCATGCAAAAGATTGTGTCCATGTTCTTAGAAGGATATGTTGACATTTGCAAGATATTAAGATCCAAATTGTTGATCATTTGGAGAAAGGAACCAATGGTATCACTAGCCACCTATGATCTAGTTGAGAAGTTGGTCAGGCAAAACATAAAATTGCTTAGAAGACTATTAACCAAGAAGGAATTGAAGAGGATTGATGGAGTAGCAAAAAAAAAGGAATCAAAACCTGCAACAAGAATGACTAAGAAGGAGAGGACTGTGCTTTATCTACAAGGGATCTTCGGCACTTAAGCATTCATTCCCAGGTGATAGGAAGGAGGCAACAAGGGCAGAACAGTTGGAGATTCCTTCATATCATGGGGATTCGTCTATATTTGGTTTTATTAGTTTTCAAGAGAGTACCCATGAAGGATCTGAGAAATCAAGTATAGATGGTGAGAAACAACATAGTGCTATTCATAGAGACTTATAGGACAAGCCAATGATAATCAACTAGCTTGACAAGCATTTAGAAGTGCATGGGGAAATGAAGGAGGGAATTCTTCCTGAGGATGTGGTAGAATTTTGTACAACTGAGTCCATAGATATCTAGGAGGACATCCATGAAGAATATAAGCAATCAAGTGTAGAAATAAGTCTACTAGTGCATCCATGTTTGACAGAGAGGATGAACAACAGATTGTCCCTACAGGTGGAGAAGGATAAGGAGTAGAAATTCAAGGAAACTTAAGTGAGGAGCCAGTAGTAATAAACGAGCATGATGAGGATGGTCATGAGAGATGGCGTGAAAAATATCGTATGCAGGATTAGCCATTTCCAGAGATCTAATCAAAGGCTCAATATGAAGTTGTGATAGTTGGGCATGGGGTGCAGACATGCAAAGACATTCAGCAAGGAACTAAAGTTTCCAAGAGAGGACTATCAGGAAAAGATTAAGAATTTCAAAATAGATCTTAGAATGTTGAAGCAGATGATTCAGATAGTCTGAGGCACTATTTTACAGGAGAATAGGAAGATTGAGGAGCTCATAAGAGTATGTGCCGAGTCAACATTCAAGTTGTCTAGTGTTGAGGAACGACTCAATTCCGTCACAAGGCAGCAAGAGCAGTACAGTTGGAAATTCCAGAGAAACCCTGTACAGGAGTACATAGATAGGGCTTGCAACACTACCAACCCACCTTTATACACTGGGGAGAGCAAGGTAGAGTTTTCCAAATGTATCATGTTGAGTTCTTGGGTGGAGAAACATGAGTTTGGCATCGAGAAACATCAACAAAGTATATTTGTTCCATGTGCAAGTATTCATCCTTTCCACGGAATGGATTAGCAAGAGATTATGAGTTGGTACTCTATTGATGGGATGACTCTTAGGAGGATACTCTTAGCCAAGGGCATATCACATCATGGGCCCTTAGGCAGAGACAATGATGGAGCGCTGAGGTAGTATCATAACCCACAGGTCCCAGGACTTGGGTGACATTGGGATCCAGGTGGATCTTGATGGGAGGATTGGTCAAAGGATTTTTTGGGATATAGGTATCAAAGGATTCATTCATGTTTGTTTAGCAGGGAAGCATATGGTATAAAAATGGTTTGTATGGGATCTTCATATCAGTCTACTATGAATAAATGTGGATTGCTTGAGGGAAAGCAATCTTGGGGTGGAAGAATTTGTAATATTTCCTTTTCTTGATATGGTCAAAATGAATAGAATCTTCCCATGATATTTGCCTTTGTTTTTCGAGGGAAAACATTAAAATAAGGTTTTTAGAGACCCCATTAACCCTATAAAAGGGCATAGTAACTAGGCATTTGGATTATCTTGAGGTGTCTATCTATTTTTCCTTTGTTGAGAACTTGGCAAGTCCAATTATAGTTTAATCCTAAGGGCGAAAACCCCGTGGGTTTAATTTGTCTAGTGGATCCATCCATGGTCCATAATTTTGCTTCAATTTCTTTGTTTTCTCTTTTGACGAGCAGTGGTGCATGCCATTGCAGGGGCTCCAATATTATTGTAGGGGCATGTACTGTTTTCTTTTGTTAATAATATAATTAATGGTTGCATTTCTTTTAGATCCCTTGTGTTATGTGTTTGGCTTGTTAGTATTTCAATTAGAACACTAAAATATTCTAGATCTATTGATTATTTAGTCGTTTGGGATCGTATTGAATGGATGGTACCATGACGACATCTAATTAGCCATATGAAGCCACTCCATTGTTTTCTCTGTCAAGTCATGAATTTTACAATCTTAAGCTTTAATGTTGTGAAAATGCTTCAATACACAAGATCCATGATAGTGTTCAATATTTTACAAAACATTAAATTAAGAAAAAAACATGCGATATTCTTTCATTATCATCGGGGCTAAAGAAATTTCACTAAATTAAAATATAACATCAAACTATACCATCCAATAAGAATTCAAATAAATTAATATTTGATCATTTAAAAAAATATTTTTCCCAACTGCCAACTCTTCTTTGATCATTTAAAATTAATATTTTTTTTCAACTACCAATTCGTCTTGTACAAAATCCAATAGATTCACAATCTCATGCAATTTACTAAAGCACCGGACAAGAATCTACTTCTACTCTTTACAACGGAAGCACATAAATATCGATGAAAACAATAATCGATAAGAGGAAGAACATCAATGGCACATAACACAATAAGTATCTGGGGAAAGCCACAACTCAAAACCCCTACTATTTGTATCTCATATATCAGAAATCCAAGATGATAATACAATGCTTGCTCTCACAAGAAAAATCCCAACACTAAGTAAAATCAATTTGCAACTCACAAGCAACCTCTTGGCAAACACTTAGCCAATTCTCCAGCTCTCCAAGCCACTATTTCCTTGCGCAATTACTATAGTTCATGGGGAACTAATGCATCCTATTGGAAATAATAATGAGAGGGGGGGTGAATCAGTATTTACAGTTCAATAATTTTTCATTTCCCAAACAGATTTATATACGCTACTTCTGTGAAGTGAACTTGTGTGTACATGCTACTGTGATTAGAGAAACCAGCGTATACCCAAAGAACTTATGATTTAGTCAATTTATCATGTGTTTATCTTTAATCAGTGCATCAATAACTTGTTAAAGAGTGCAGTAAAAACATAATAAACCATCACACATAAGCAACACACGTGAACACCAAGATTTAAGGTGGAAACCCAAAGCGGCAAAAAAACCACTTGCTGTTGTTGTCTCTGTCTTCTTTTAATATTAAGAAAATCTATTTACAATCTTGTACTGGTGTAGACTCATACCAGTACTTAGGCACCCACTTGCAAAAGGGTACAACCTTCTCTCGTTTTCCAGCTTCTACTGGAAGCAAGCTACAAACCCCTAGCTCTTGTACTAGCCAATGTGTTTACTAATACGTAGGCGCTAGCATACAGAAGGCTACGACCTTCTCTCTTCCTCTAGGGACCACGTTTCATAAATTTTCAAAATGGGTGCTCCTGGTACACAACAATACAAATGAAGGCCTTGTTTCATCAAATTTTCATATTGGGCCCATCAGAACTTTCAAACTGCATCAACCAATAATCATTTAATCTGAAAAATCATATCAATGTCACCAGAACACTTTGTTGAACCCAGAAACCTGCATTATTATTCAAAACTAGCTGCAACCTCAAGAATCATGCATCATAATGTATATGCTACTTTACTAAACCAAACCTACATGTATACGCTACTTCCTCTAACCAAACCTATGTATACCTTCAAAACTACTGAAACATAAAACTTCTAAATCAAGTGTGTACTAACCAGCAATATATTGAACATATACTATCAATTTACAAAGCTTTAGATAGGCAGTAGCAGAGATAACCCTTCTCACTTAAACAATCAATCAGTCAGACACAAAACTCCTTATGCATTCAGTTTTACATTAAGATCTAAGAAGACTTCATTGACAGACAGCAGAACTGATCAGATAGATCATTCATTTTTGAAGAATAGGCTTTTCCTTTGTATACGCTACTTGGAAGAGTTGAACTTGCGAGTATATGCGCCTTTAACGAGGTCAACCAGTGTATAGATATGTAAATATTAACTCACACCATCGTTGCTATTTCAAACTTCAGACAAACCCAGAACATGGCATTCAAAGAATAAAACAGGTGTACGTAATCAGATCTAGCCCAACTAATATCATATCATTCAATGATAAGTCATTCCAGGTCTCATGATCCTAATCCAACATTGAATTCAAGGTGCACAAAATATTTCAGATCAAATCACAACATAGCCCCTGCAACATAAAATATACTTCAGATAGAAGTATTCTTGAGAAACCCTTTTCACTTGCACACCCTGGCCTTATGATCTTCTCCTCCTTATATAGTTTTAGTCCTTTCTCAATACCTTGGACCAAAACAACTTAGGACCCATGGTATTCTTGGATGGGATCAAATAGTTGTTATTTCACTCAATATTGTGGGCTAATACCATGGTATTGACCCCTGGTATTGTTCCTCTTGAATTTCCTTGATTTTCCAACATATACGCGCTTTTCTTCTTATGAAAGTTCATGTATAGTATACGCTCTTTTTGTTCTGTGAACCAGCGTGTATACGTTGTTTTGACTAAGTGGACCTGTGTATACATCCTAAACTACTTTACACCATCATTTTCCTTCAACTTATTTATTCTAGTCAATATACGTTAGTTCCATCTTCTTGTTCTTCTGTACCAATGCCCTATTACCTCTGAAATGATCTGTTACACTATGAGTTGCCTTTTATCAAAATTGAACTAACCTGTGAGTGAGTTTCCATCAAGGACAACACTTGTATCATAATGCCAACAATCTACCCCTTTGGACTTGATGGCAACCATGCTGGTGTTGATTACTGCAAGTTGTAGAAACTGTGAAAGATGACAAGCAACACCAAAATACTCTCCCCCTTTGACATCAAGGGCAAAGGGCTGACCAAGATACTCTCCCATTTTGATATACATTATGTTGTCCATGCTCCACCTGAGTACATGTTTCAAAAGAATAACATGACTCTACAACTCAACTAAGTGAGTATGACCTCCCTAAGACCAATGACTCATAGATACATCAATCACCCAACCAAGTGGGGATATACCAATTGTTTATACATGACTGAAATACAACAATTATTACATCATCCATCCCATGCATAGTGGGGATACAGATTACATCATATGTCCAATAGGACTCATTCAAACATACACTATGATAGAAGGATACATATCACACCCTAGATCTTTACATGACTTATGCAACAAATGATATAAATATCTTAAACCATAGCTGAACTCAGCAACCATAATGCCAACAATGCAGAATGTGAGTGAAGGCTAATGTTCCCCCTAAACCTGTGCTACCTACGAATTGTCAACAAGTTGTTCATCAAGGCATATTTGTCAGTGAGATAAAATCAATGAACAAAGCATAGCGTCAAGTTGTAGTCATCAATATCAGATTGAGCACCCATATCAAAGTCTGACCCACTGTTTTTCTGTAAGAAAAACATATAAGCTTCTGAAGCCATAGAAACCCGTGTATATACGCGACTATACTTCATGAAACTTGCGTATATGAACCTTCCTCTGAAAAACTGGATTTAACAACAGGATGATGTAACAACTACACCCATATTTTGTCTGAGATATTCAAATGTTTCTCTAGGAAGCGGTTTGGTGAATATATCAGAAACCTATTCTTTGGAGGGAACATAATCCAATTTAACCTTTTTTTCAAGCAATTTTTCTCGTAGAAAATGGTACTTAATGGGTATGTGCTTGGTATTGGATTACATGACTGGATTTTTAGAAATACTGATGGCACTTGTATTATCACATAGAATGGAGATGGGTGGAGTACATGTGATTTGAATGTCTTCCAATGTTTTCATCATCCAAATTAGTTGTGTGCAGCAATATGCATCAACCACACATTCTACTTCAGTTGTAGATAAGGAAATCGAACTTTGTTTCTTGCTGAACCAAGACACCAACCATGCACCCATATAGAATGCTCCTCCACTAGTGCTCTTTCGATCATCAACATTCCCTACCCAATTTGCATTTTTGTATGCATGAAGAGTACGATTTGTATCTTTAGCATACCATAGTCCAAAGTCTTGAGTTCCTTAAAGATATTTGAAAATTATTTTAACTGCCTAAAGATGTGATTCCTTTGGATTTTCTTGGAACCTTCCAACAATTCTTATTGCATGTATGATATTAGGTCTGGTACCTATTAGATAAAGCAGACTTCCAATCATAGATCTATAAGTTGGTTGGTTTACTGCTGGTGATTCATCGTTAGAACTGAGATTGCATCTTGTTACCATTGGAGTACATATTGGTTTAGAATCTTCCATTCCATACTTCTTCAAGATCTTCTTGAGATATTTGGTTTGTGAAAGAAAAATACCATCTTTTGTTTGTTGTACTTGTAGACCAAGAAAATAAGTAGGTTCACCAAGTAAGGACATTTCAAATTCTTGTTGCATTACCGAAGCAAAATTTTGACTCATAGATTCTTCATTGCTACTAAAGATGATATCATCAACATAGAGAACAATAATTAGCAGTTTATCATTTTCAATCTTTGTGTATAAGTTGTTATCTGCATAACCTTTTGTGAAACCTTGTTGTTGTATATATTTTTTAAGACGGTAATACCAAGCCCTTAGAGCCTATTTCAGACGATAAAGATCCTTTTTGAGCTTGCATACGAGTCTTGCATCATTTCCTAGAATGAATCCTTCAAATTGCTCAATATAGTCTTATTCTTCTAAATCTCCATTAAGAAAAGTTGATTTTACATCCATTTGATATACTTTTAATTTTCGAAAACTAGAAAGAGCAAGAAAGTGTTAGCTCTGCTACGTACTTTGACATTTTGAGGGTAAACTACAGGCCTCCCCGTGTTGTCCATGCTCAAGGAGGACTCACATCGATCATCTTCCTCCTCCTCCCTCATTCCGTTTACTCTCTTTCACCCTCGCTGCACCCGTTTTTCCCTTCATACCCGACATAAACCCCTGTTTCTTAAATCCCCAAGCGCTAAGTTTAAAATCCCATAGCACCATAACCACGTGACCCTGCGCCTCCATAACCCTTCGTCACCTTTCAATCAGAGCTATCGATCGTTGTACCCCGATCCAACGGTCCCCGCTGCATTTAATGAAAAACCCACGCAATTAAATTCCCACCGTTCAATCGCATATGCCGCGATCCGACAACATCCGCTTCCCCGGTTGCCATAACATAGCCGCACGTTAACTCACGATGAAAATCGGTTTCCGTGTGTCCTGCTGCCATCTGTCGCACGATAACTGGGATCGTTTGGCCGTGTACGATTACCGCCCGACCCCCGATAGCGGTGCGAGCAATACCGCTTACCACTCTCCCTGCCCGATAAACTCTGTGCATCTTCCGCGCCCGGCAACCGTTGGATCTACCCGCACGAGATCCAATGGCCTGTGATCACCCTGCTCCTGCCTCCTCCGATCTCCCGGTTGGCTCATCTCCTCCATTTATCCGCCCGACCCAACGACCGATATTGCTTCGTCATCCGACTACTCCGTCCATTGTGCAATCCATGTACTATAACCATTCTATTCTCCCGAAAGGATGAAGGTAGTAAATTTTCAGTACCAAATGCATTTCCTCCTCAACAACTTCATTCCATGGACAACATGGTCGAGAATGAAAAGGACAGAGCAGAGCCGGCAAATGCATTCATCAGTTATGGGACTTCATCCCATATAACACTCCACCTACCCGAGAAGGCCAGCAGAGCGCCAGAGAAGATCAAATCTTTCACTAAAGTAGGAAAATTGGACCAGAGACTCCCTCAGATAGTTAAAGAGGTTGGTGGTCAATTATGGCCCCTCCATACTTAGAATGGCCGAGTTCCTTTGTAATGAAACTCTATATATACCCAAAAAACAGATGTAATCAGGGTTGATGGTTGTTGTTTTTATGTAAGGTTCAACTTCTGGAGACTGTAACTGCTTTGATACTTGCAGCGTCTCGTCTTCATTTTCAGCTAATACAAGCTTCTTTTGTTGTTAATTGCTCACTTTCCATCTCTTTTATGTTCTAGGCTGTGCTTGATATGCATTCTTCCTAAACTCTTGATGTTTAGCATTAGAGGAGCTGTCATCCTACCTCTGTGTTTAAATCCTGCATGTATCAGTGAATGTGTTAATCAGTTTTATTTTCACTTAGTGACAGAGAGCTATCATCCTGTCTGTACACTAGGGAATTAGATTTGCAGACCTTTTTACTGGTTGCAGTCGGCCATCACAGGGTCCTGTGCATCTGTTGGTGTGGTCATTATTCTCCATGTTCACCCAATCCTTAAACTGTGAGTAATTGGTGGTCTAAAGCCTTGTAGTCTAGGGGTGTTCACGCATGTCTAGAGTCAAGAAAAGTAGGAGTGGTTATCTGGCTTGAACAAGCATCATTCCTTCCATTCATCCATTTCCAACATTAAGTTGAGTTTGTAATGTTTCCGAGCATCTTCGAGCTACAACCTAGGAGAGTTTCTTGGGGTGATAACATTGATTGGCGTTGTTGCCGGGGAGAGGAGATTGAAGCTCAGCTTCCCTGTGAGAACGACACAGCTCCAGCTTTGATGATAGACAAAGTCTAGACACATTTCTGGTTGTAATCATCTATCTGACAACTCTACTGGAGAACCTACCTGGTGGCGACTCCACATTTCAGTTTTGGCTCAGTTTGTGAGGCATACTCTAAGAAATCCTCAGAAATCACCAACTGACCCAGTGCCTGACCCTGAGAAGATTGCTAAGCAGAAGAAAACTTCACAAAAAGGAGCATCAGGATCAGGTAAGCTTAAGAAATCTTATGCATCTCTGAAAGAAAATATTGCAGCTAAGGATATACAGTTTGAAGATTTTGAGCCTAGCATTGTTAGTGAAGAACTACCTTCAGAGATTCATAAAGCTCCTTGTTCAGTTAGTTCCCCTTTGGATCTCAGTCCAAAGAAAGCCTCCCATGCATTCCATCATTTTCCTTCAGTTCTGTCATTATTTCATTACTTCCTACTGTTCAATCTGCCAGTATCCTTCCACCTAGCCTAGTCATGGCAGGTTGGAAAGCTCCCACGAAGATGGAAAGAATTATAACGGCTAGGTATGGACCCCTGGCCTTGCCTGTTCCTTTGAATGCCATGCCTGTAGGAGAATATCATAAATATATGCCCAAATTCACTGGTACAGAGGGGGTAACAGCTGAAGAACACCTTGAGTCTTTTTATAGTTATGCTGATAACCTGGATATTAGTGAGGATGATGTGTGGATGAGAGTATTTTTCTAGAGCCTCGATGGAGAGGCTAGAAAGTGGTTCAGAGAATTGGCCCCTAGGTCTATTACTGACATTGAAGCATTGGATGATGCTTTTCTGAAGCAATGGGGGGATAGAAAAGATCTGCTCTATTACCATACAGAGTCTGGAAACCTAAAGAGGAAGAATGGGGAATCATTGCCTGATTTTAATAAAAGGTTTAACCGTATGTATAGTAAGATACCAACTAAAGTGAAGCCTACCCCCACCTCTGCCAAAATCACTTCTGCTAATGCTTTTGACTCTGATTTCTGCCTTCTTTTGAGAGAAAGAAGATGTCCCACTCTAGTTGATATGCAAGATGCAGCACTGGAGGTGGAATAAAATATTATGGCTGCAGAAAAGCTTAAAACTCATGTTGATAGAAGAAGGCAGAGAAGTGAGGCTTCTTCTTCCTCCGCTTCATCTTTAGAACCTAAACTAGATAAAATGACTAAGATGATAGAGTCATTGGTTGCTAAGATATCTAAGCTTAAAGTTGAGCAGGGTTTTGGGAAAACAAGGTTTCAAACACATTTGCTCCAAGAAATCCAAATCCATTTAGAAGAGCAAATGAACAGTTGTAAATCATTCAAATGGGTAAAGAAACAAATGAAGAACAAAGAGTTAAGGCTCCTTTCCAAAATGTAGTCATGGAGGAGGAACAGTTTAAAGAGGAGGATGATATCCATTGCATGGAAGAAAAAGGCAGTGTTGCCTTTTTGACATTGACTACATATGAGGAATCATTACTACAGGACCAAACCAGTCAAGAGTGGGACAGAGAGGCTATTCTGCAGACCGATGAACAGCAAAGATATAATCTGAGGTCAAAGGCAAACAATGTCAAGGAGAATCCTACCAAAAGAGCTATTGTCCCAACAGAGTCACAGAATATCAAACAGAAGAACCCAGCAGTTGATTCAGTCATCCTCAAAGCGCCAGCTCAAGAGGTAAGAGGTCTTAATAAGTCCCCTTCCCCTTTCATTTTTGAGTCAGAATTCCATAAACTAAAAATATTTGTGCCTCTAATAGAACTAGCAAAGAGTGAAGTTTTTAGAAAGCCTATCCTTGAGGCTCTTGAGTTGAAAGCCTCACAAAACTCCACTGACTATGTCAATTTGCAAGATGATAAGCCTGCAGTTGTGCTTAGCCTTATGATCGAACCTGTTGATAATAATTCTCCATCATTTTATGTCTCCTTGACCATTCATGACAAAATCCTCCACAATTGCCTGCTATACACAGGGGCCAGCCACAATTTGGTGCCTAAAGCTGTCATGGAAGAGTTAGGCCTTGATATCACTAGACCATATCATGACTTATTCTCATTTGATTCAAGAAAGGTAAAATGACTAGGATTAATCAAAGACCTAGCCATTACCCTAACTCAGCTGGCCATGATGAGTATGATGATAGATATTGTGGTAGCAGATGTCCCTCCTAAGTTTGGCATGCTGCTGTCCAGAGGGTGGATTAAGAGACTAGGTGGGACAATACAAAATGACTTATCTTATGCCACTGTCCTAGTTTTTGGAGGAGAAAGCAGGAGATTGTATAGAGAAGCATAGCTGGAATACATCATCAATGATTAGAAGAATCCTTCTAATCATCCCATATATGCCATGGACACTAACTTTGGAGCTTGTACTCTCCAAATTGAGGAATCTCAGAAGGCCTAAATACATATCAAGAAACCAGTCAATCAGGCCGAGGGAGAGCAAGGAAGTTAGGTTTGGGAGATGTTCTTTGATGGAGCATGTTCCAGGGAAACTGCAGGAGCAGGGGTGGTGTTGATATCTCTAGAACAAGAAATCGCACATCTGTCTTTTAAGTTGGATTTTCAAGTCACAAGCAATATAGCAGAGTATGAGGCTCTACTATTGGGCCTTAATGTAGCTAAAGACAGAGGGACCAAAAACATAAGGGTGTTTGGAGATGTTGATCTTATCATTCAGCAAGTAAACAGAACATTTCAAGCAAAGCACCCAAGTCTGAAAGCATACAGAGATGAGGTATGGAGACTTAAAGATTCTTTGGATAACTTTCGTATCTCATATATCCCTAGAGTAAAAAATTAGCTGCCTGATTCCCTTGCTGTGTCTGCTAGCATGTTTATTCCTCACATGCCTCCCAGACTAGTTTATGAAGTCCAAATGAAATATAGACCATCCTTACCTGATAATGTCTAGCATTGGAAAGTTTTTGAAGATGATGATGAAGTGAATAGGTTTCTGCAAGTCATTGATGAATTTTTCGAAATACAAATTGACCAAGAGAATGAAGCCTTGGAAGAAAACCCCCAATCCCAGCTTCGAAACAGAATTGGTAAAGATAGCATTGTCCAACTGCCCAGAAATCATATTCCTAAGGGTCTAGTTCCATTATAAAAGTTGTTTGACCAAAATGATGTGCCTTATAAGGCTGCCCAAAAAGAAGACAAATCTGCAGTCTATAAGCATGATATAGGGAGTCCACATCAGCCCAGATACATAAATCTATCCACTCATCTGTCTGCTGCCCATAGTGCTGAATACTAAAATTTAATGAAGTAATTTGTTGATGTCTTTTCCTGGGAGTATAGTGATCTGAAAACATATGACAAAAAGGTCATTCAGCATAAAATCCCTTTAGAAAAAGACACCATCCCTTTTAAGCAGAAGCTGATACCAATTAATCCTCTGCTCCTCCTTTGATTGAAAAGGAAATAAAAAAGTTACTGGCTGCCAAAATCATAGTCCCTCTCAGATATTCAAAGTGGGTAGCCAATTTGGTCGTGGTGAGGAAGAAGAGTGGAGAAATTAGACTCTGCGTTGATTTCAGAAATTTAAACAAATGCTCCAAGAAAGACAACTAGCCCCTGCCCAAGATGGAGCATTTGCTGTAGAAGGTCTCAGGGGCCAAAGTGATGTCTTTCCTGGATGGATTTTCAGGCTATAACCAGGTTGTTGTACATCCAGATGACCAAGAGAAGACTGCATTCACCACTCCTTGGGGCACTTTTATGTATTCCAAGATGCCTTTTGGGTTGATGAATGTTGGAGCCACCTTTCAGAGAGCTATGGATATAGCATTTGTGGGGGAGAAGGACAAGTTTGTCCTTATTTACCTTGATGATATAACAGTATACTCCAACAGCCATCATGACCATTTGCAGCATTTGAAGAAAGTGTTCCTGAAGTGCAGAAGGTTTGGGATTTCAGTCAATCCTAAAAAGTCACAGTTTGCTTTAGAAGAAGGCAAATTGTTAGGACATGTTGTTTCTGCTGCAGGTGTCAAAATTGACCCAGAAAGAGTAAGAGCAATACAGACCTTGTCTGTCCCGAGATCAAAGAAAGACATCCAGTCCTTTCTAGGCAAAATAAATTTTGTGAGGAGGTTTGTCCCAAATTTTGTAGAACTTGTAAAGCACATTACCTCCATGTTGAGAAAAGGGTCGGAGATGAAATGGATTGGTGCAACAAGAAGATCCTTTGAGTCCATTAAGAAGGCTATTATGGAGGCTCCCACTTTAAGAAGTCTATATTGCAGCCAAGAGTTCCACATATTTTCATTTGCCTCTGAAGACACCCTTGCAGCAGTTTTATTACAAGCAGATGAAGAAGGCTCAGATCATCCAGTGGCATTCTTCAGCAAAATATTAAGGGATTTTGAGCTAAAGTATGATATCATTGAAAAAAAGGCATATGCTCTTATCAAATCTTTGAAGACTTTCAGAATTTACATTTTGCATTCCAAGATAATTGCATATGTACCCTCTGCTTCAATAAAATATGTCTTGACACAGCTTGATGCTGATGGAAGAAGGGCTAAATGGATTGCAAAGTTAATTGAATTTAATATAGAATTGAAGCCCACCAAGCTTGTCAGAGGTCAGGGCCTTGCCAGACTATTGGCTGAAGAAAATTGCAGAACATTGGACATAAATCTCATAAGCACAGATGCAGAAAATGGTCAAACAGCAGAAGAAATAGCTGAACCAGGAAAAAATCAGTCATTGGCAGAAAATCTAGTTTCTTGTGATTGGTACCATGCAATAGCTCGATTTTTGTTGAAGCTAGAAATTCCTCCAGGCCTTAGTTCAAAACAAGCTAGAACTGTTAAGCTTAGGGCAGCAAAATATTGCATTCATGAAAATCTGCTCTATTGGAGGGACCCCTCTAGAATTCTGCTAAGGTTTCTAGACAAAGAACAATCCATTGAAGCCATGCAGCAGTTCCATTGTGGCATATGTGGAGGACATCATTATTGGAAAACTACAGCCCAAAAAATCCTTAGAGTTGGGTATTATTGGCCCACCTTGTTTGTTGATGTCTTCTCATTTGTTAAATCATGTGACAGGTGCCAAAGATTTGAAGGAAAACAGCAATTGAAGTCCCTGCCCCTAAAACCAATACATGCAAATGGCCCTTTTCAACAATGGGGCTTGGATTTCATTGGAGAAATCAATCCACATTCCAGTGGCCAGCACAGATGGATCTTAGTTGCCACTGATTACTTCACTAAGTGGATTGAAGCAATCCCATCCAGAAAGGTTGATCATCATGTGGTTATGAGGTTTTTAACAGAGAATATCTTCGCCAGATTTGGTTGTCCACATAAATTGGTCACAGACAACGCAACAGCCTTCAGGGCAAAATAATTGGTGGACATGTGTGACTCAATGGGAATTAAGTTGGTTCATTCCACCTCCTATAACCCTCAAGGCAATGGTCTAGCAAAATCTTCCAACAAAAGCCTGATAAGGATAATTACAAAGATGTTGGAAGACAATAAGAAAAACTAGGATTCTAAGCTCAAGTATGCATTGTGGGCTGAAAGAGTGACCACTAAAAAATCCACAGGGAATTCTCATTTTAAGCTGGTATATGGCACTGAGGTTGTATTTCCAATTCAGTTAACCCTCCCTGTGGAAAAGTTCCTACAAGAAGAGCAGAATGAGGAAGAAGATATGGCAAAAAGGATCACTAATTTAGCATAGGTACATCAAATCAGAGAACATCTGGTTGAAAAGTCTGCAACACATCAGAAGATGATCAAGGAGACTTTTGACAGAAGGGCCAAAACAGATAATTTTCAGGTTGAAGATTTGGTTCTGAAGTGGGATGCACTGAAAGAGAAGAAAGGCAACCATGGGAAGTTTGATGCCTTCTGGACAGGGCCTTTTATTATTTCTCAAATCCAAGGGAACAATACCTTCATGCCGAAAAGTATAGGAGGAGAAGCAGTTTTTGATGGCCCGGTTAATGGGCGTTTTCTGAAAATTTGTGTTATTTAAAGTCTTTGGGCCTTAAAGTTGTAAATATGTTGTTTTATCAGCTTTAGCACAAGCTCAGCTAGACTCCATGCCCAATGGAACACTAGGAAATTTTGCTAATTTGTTTTTCACAGGAAAGGCAATGATCTACAGTTCTTGAGACCTCACAGGGAGGATCTCATCCCCAGAAGGAGCCAGTGTTAGCTCTACTACGTACTTTGACATTTTGAGGGTAAAATACAGGCCTGGCCGTGTTGTTCATGCTCAAAGAGGACTCACATCGGTCATCTTCCTCCTTCTCCCTCACTCTGCTTACTCTCTTTCACCCCCGCTGCCTCCGTTTTTCCCTTCATACCCAGCATAAACCCCTGTTTCTTAAAGCCCCAAGCGCTAAGTTTAAAATCCCATAGCACCATAACCACGTGACCCTACGCCTCCATAACCCTTTGTCGCCTTTTAATCAGAGCCGTCGATCATTGTACCCCGATCCAACAGTCCCCATTGCATTCAATGAAAAACCCACGCAATTAAATGCCCACCATTCGATCTCATCCGCCACGATCCAATGGCATCCGCTTCCCCCGCTGCCATAACATAGCCACGCGTTAACTCGCGATGAAAATCGGTTTCCTGTGTCCCGCTGCCACGCATCGCACGATAACTGGGATCGCTCGGCCGTGTACGATTACCGCCTGACCCCTGATAGCGGTGTGAGCAATACCACTTACTGCTCAAGCCCGCTCTCCCCGCCCGATAAACTCCGTGCATCTTCCGTGCCTGGTGACAGTTGGATCTGCCCGCCCAAGATCCAACGGCCTGTGATCACCCCGCTTCCGCCTCCTCCGATCTCCCGGTTGGCTCATCTTTGTCGTTTATCCGCCTGACCAACGACTGATATTGCTCTGTCATCTGACTACTCCGACCACTGTGCAATCCACATACTGTAACCATTCTATGCTCCTGAAAGGACGAAGGTATTAAATTTTCGGTACCAAATGCATTTCCTCCTCAACAACTTCATTCCACGAACAACATGGCCGAGAAGGAAAAGGACAAAGTAGAGCCGGAAAATGCATTCATCAGTTATGGGACTTCATCCCATATAACACTCCACCTGCCCAAGAAGGCCAGCAGAGCGCCAGAGAAGATCAAATCTTTCACTGAAGCAGGAAAATTGCACGAGAGACTCCCTCAGATAGTTAAAGTGGTTGGTGGTCAATTATGGCCCCTCCATACTTAGAATGGCTAAGTTCCTTTGTAATGAAACTCTATATATACCCAAAAAACAGATGTAATCAAGGTTGATGGTTGTTGTTTTGATGTAAGGTTCAACTTCTGGAGCCTGTAACTGCTTTGATACTTGTAGCGTATCGTCTTCATTTTCAGCTAATACAAGCTTCTTTTGCTTGTTAATTTCTCACTTTCCATCTGTTTTCTGTTCTAGGTTGTGCTTGATATGAATTCTTCCTAAACTCTTGATGTTTAGCATTAAAGGAGCTGTCATCCTACCTCTGTGTTTAAATCTTGCATGTATCATTGAATGTGTTAATCAGGTTTCTTTTCAATTAGTGACAGAGAGTTGTCACCCTGTCTGTACACTAGGGAATTAGATTTGCATACCTTTTTACTAGTTGCAGCCGGCCATCATAGGGTCCTGTGCATCTGCTGGTGTGGTCAGTATTCTCCATATTCACCCAATCCTTAAACTATGAGTAATTGGTGGTCTAAAGCCTTGTAGTTTAGGGGTGTTCACGCATGTCTGGAGTCAAGCAAAGTAGGAGTGGTTATCTGGCTTGAACAAGCATCATTCCTTCCATTCATCCATTTCCAACATTAAGTTGAGTTTGTAATGTTCCCGAGCATCTCCGAGCTACAACCTAGGAGAGTTTCTTGGGTTGATAACAGAAACATTCTATGGTTTCAAGTCTGGCAACAGGTGCAAATGTTTCTTCAAAATCTATACCTTCTTGTTGAGCATACCCTTTACAAACAATTCTTGCCTTGCTTCTAATTACTTCTCCATTTTCTTTCAACTTATTCTTAAATATCCATTTTGCTCCTATAACATTTTTATCATGAGGTCTAGGAACTAATTCCAAAGTATCATTCTTTTCAATTTGGTCAAGTTCTTCATCCATGGCCTTAACCCAACATTCATATTTTCTAGCTTCATTTACATTCTGTGGTTCTGTGGAGGATAGTAATGCTAGATAACTTGAGGTCCCTGTAAGAGTTCTTCTTGTCTGTACTCCAAACCCTTTTTCTCCTAGAATTTGAGATTTTGGATGATTCTTCTGAACATACCTGGATGGAGTATTTTCCTTGTCTGTTGTATCTTCTTCTGGTGCTTCATTGGTTTCTTCCTCTATATCATTTTGATTTGATACAGGAAAGCATTCCCCATCTTCCTCATTTTCATATTCCTCTGTTGATTTCATTTTTTTCGGATTTCTGCATGCTTCATCAATTACAACATCAATGCATTCAACAATTTTCTGAAATCTTTTATTATAACATTTGTATCCTTTACTTCTTGATGAATAACAAAGCATAATTCCTTCGTCTACTCTGGGTTCAAACTTACCAAGTTTTTCATGAGTCCTTTTGATGAAACATTTGCTTCCAAAAACTCCAAAGTGTTTTACAGTAGGAGGCTTACCATACCAAATTTCATATGGAGTTTGATCGCTATGTACCTGAAAATTTGCTTTGTTGAGAATAGTCACGGAAACAAATGTAGCTTCACCCCAGAAGGTTGCACGAGTTCCATATTCATCAACCATCAATCGATCCATTTGTTGAACTGTTCTGTTCATTCTTTCCACCACGCCATTTTTGTTGAGGAGTTATGGCAATGGATAATTGCCTTTTTATTCCATGTTGTTCACAAAAGTCAAAGAATTCATTTGATATGAATTCTCCCCCTCGATCATATCTGAGACATTTGATTTTTCGATCTGATTCATTTTCAACTAAAGCTTTGAAGGTTTTAAACTTTTCAAATGCTTCATCTTTATGCTTTAGTAGACCTATCCAACGCATCATGGAAAAATCATCAATAAATAAAATAAAGTATTCTTCTCCACGAGGTGACTTTTTCCGTGTTGGTCCACATAAATCAGTATGGATGAGTTCAAGAGCCTTACTTGTTGATCCTTCTTTTTCACTTAAATGAACTCTCATTTGCTTACCGACTTGACATGGTTTGCATATGGTATTTTATGGGATGCTGATATCTGGAAGATCACGGACCGCCTTGAGCATGCATGCTTTTCTTATTTGAGAAAAACTTAGGTTCCCCAATCTTTTGTGTCATAGCCAATTTTCATCTGTTTTGCTTAGATAGCATTGTTGTTGTCATCCTTTGAGTATGTATAAATTATTTGGAGTTCTTGTACCTTTGGTTACGGTCTTTCTTGTATCAAGCTCACGAACCACACATCTGTTTGATCGAAACAAAACTTCATTTCCTTGATCACACATTTGACTGACACTCAACAAGTTATGCTTTAAACCATCTACATACATGACATTTCCAGCATTAACCTTTTCTTTCAAGAAAATAGAACCTTTACCTTTAATGACCATTGGTGTGTCATTTCCAAATGAGACATTCTTTTCCTTTTCTAAAGCATTATATGAATTAAGTTTCTCTTTGTCGCCTGTCATGTGTTTGGACCATCCATTGTCGATGTACCACTAATTCTCTTGTCCCTTTTCATACAGAGCTATTCCACATCTTTCTAATTGAGATTCCTTCTTCTCCATATCTTGGAATTTGATGATGTTTGCTCCTTTTAAAGTGTTGGCCAAAATTTGCTCCTGCATTTAGATTCTTCATGACCAAAGTTACAAATCGAACATTCTATTTCATCTTCAAAAGGAGAAAAGTTATTATAGGAAACTTTCTTGATTCCTGTTACACGCCTTTGATTTCGTGCTTCTCTAGTCATGATGGTTTTGTAATCAACACATTGAGCAACCTTATGCCCAAATTTATGGCATGAAAAACATTTTCCATAAAGAAGTTTCTGCAAACATGGAATCTTTTGGCATTGTTTACCTGTTGGTTGAAGCTTCTACTGATATTCATCCTTGGAGTAAATTGAGCATGATTTACCTGATGAGTAATTTTAGGCCTCTGCTCACGATTGCCATACTGTTCACTGGTCTTTGTTGCATTAATATAGCTTCTGGTGGAGGTTAACACCTTCTGTGATTGAGATGATTCTTCAGTATATCCAAGACCTATATTTATAAGAGGAGAACGATGAACCTTGATGATTTCATTTAAAGTTTCTGATCCCTTAGAAAATCTAAGATTAAGAGATTTTGTCTTCTTCGGTTCTTTTCTTAGACCCACAATTTCACATTCTAGATTTTCATTGTGTTTTTCTCTTTCAGTGAGTTGATGTGTCAACGTATCTATGATCATATTCTTTTCTTCTAAACGGATTTTGAGTTTTGTGATTTATTCATGAAAGTCTCCCTCTTCTAAGGCATCCAAATAGTCATCATTTTCATAAGCCATGAGTAGTCTATAATCTTGTTCGATTTCATCTTCATCACTATTAGATAAACCATCACTACCTTCATGAGTATAGTAACTCATTTTATTGACAACTTGTTCTCTATTTCCTTTTGCATATTCTTTTCCCTTTTCATATTTATCTTTATAAGGACATTTGGCAGCATAATGGTTGACTCTACCACATGCAAAGCACTTGAATGGTAGCTTACCTCTGAATCTTCCGGAACCCCGTTGAAGCTTATTGACAAAATTTACCTCATCTTCTTCTTCTGAAATGTATCATGATCCATTGTGTTCTTCCTTTTCTTTTCTCTTTATTGAAGCTTTAAAAGCAGCTTCTCTCATATCTGATGTACCTCCTTTCCTCATTTCAAAGGTAGTTAGGATTCCATGGAGTTGAACCATTGTAATAGTTTGAAGATCCTGTTTTTCTTCTATGGCAGATACTTTTGACTCAAATTTAGAAGACAAAGATCTCAAAATTTTCTCAACTAAAGTAGATTCCTTTATCTCTTCACCCAGATTCTTCATACAATTAACTCTCTCATCTACACGTAAAAAGTAACTAGCAATACTCTCACCTACATGTAAAAAGTAACTAGCAATACTCTCATCACTATGCATCTTAAGAGTTTCATACTGAATTCTGAGAGTTTGGACTTAGCATGTTTTACCTGGGAGTCTCCTTCGTATCTATGAATTATTTTGTCCCATATCTATTTGGTTGTCTTGAGTTGCATGACTTTGAGGAATTTTGATTCTGATAGACTCCACAATAACATATTTACTTCTTTAGCATTGGTTTCATATAACTTATTACCTGCTGAATCTGTAGGTATTGCTGCTAGAAATTGATATCCTCCTTCCACAATTTCCCAAACATCGGCTCCAAGTGACTGAAGATAGGCCCTGGTTCTTATTTTCCAATATACCAAGTTGTTCCCATTGAAGATTGGTGGTCTGATAGATCCCATGCCTTCATGATTGTTCATCATGAAAGATCTTCCTTCAAGCAATCAAGCTTCTTCTGAAGGACCTGCTCTGATACCAATTGTTGGAAATAATACTGAGAGGGGGGGTGAATCAGTATTTACAGTTCAATAATTTTTCATTTCCCAAACAGATTTATATATGCTACTTCTGTGAAGTGAACTTGCATGTACATGCTACTGTGATTAGAGAAACCAACGTATACCCAAAGAACTTATGATTTAGTCAATTTATCATGTGTTTATCTTTAATCAGTGCATCAGTAACTTATTAAATAGTGCAATAAAAACATAATAAACCATCACACATAAGAAACACACATGAACACCAAGATTTAAGGTGGAAACCCAATGCAGGAAAAATCTACCTGTTGTTGTCGTCTATGTCTTCTTTTAATATTAAGAAAATTTGTTTACAATCTTGTACTGGTGCAGACTCATACTAGTACGTAGGCACCCACCTACAAAAGGGTACAACCTTCTCTCATTTTCCAGCTTCTACTGGAAGGGAGCTACAACCCCCTAGCTCTTGTACTAACCAATGTGTTTACTAGTACGTAGGCATTTTCCTACGAAAGGCTACGACCTTCTCTCTTCCTCCAGGGACCACATTTCATAAATTTTCAGACTGGATGCTCTTGGTACACAACAATACAAATGAAGGCCTCGTTTCATCAAATTTTCATACTGGACCCATCAGAACTTTCAAATTGCACCAACTAATAATCAGTTAATCTGAACAGTCAGACCATTGTCACTAGAACACTGTGTTGCACCCAAAAACCTGCATCATTATTCAGAACCAGCTGCAACCTAAAAAATCATGCATCAAAATGTATACGCTACTTTACTGAACCAAACTTGCGTGTATATGCTACTTCCTTTAACGAAACCTGCGTATACCTTCAAAACTACTGAAACATAAAACCTCTGAATCAAGTCTGTACTAACCAGCAATATATTGAACATCTACTATCAATTTACAAAGATTTAGACAGGCAATAGAAGACATAACTCTTCTCACTTAAACAATCAATCAATCAGACACAAAACTCCTTATGCATTCAATTTTACATTTAGATCTAAGAAGACTTCATTTACAGAAAGCAAAACTGATCAGATAGATTAATCATTTCTGAATAATAGGCTTTTCCTTTGTATATGCTACTTGTAAGAGTCTAACCTGCAAGTATACGTGCCTTTACTGAGGCGAACCAGCGTATAGATCTACAAATATTAACTCACAACTTCGTTGCTATTTCAGACTTCAGACAAACCCAGATCATGACATTTAAAGAATAAAACAGGTGTACGTAATCAGATCTAGCCCAACTAATATCAGATCATTCAATGATAATTCATTTCAGGTCTGTTGATCCTGATCCAACATTGAATTCAAGGTGCACAAAATATTTTAGATCAAATCACAACATAGCCCCTGCAACATAAAATATACTTCAGATAGAAGTATTCCTAAGAAACCCTTTTCACTTGCACACCCTAGCCTTTTGATCTTCTCCTCCTTATATAGTTTTAGGCCTTTCTCAATACCTCATACCAAAACCACTTAGGACCCGTGGTATTCTTGGACGAGATCAAATAGTCATTACTCCACTCAATAATATGGGCTAATACCATGGTATTGATCCCTCATATTGTTTCCTCTTGAATTTACTTGATTTTCTAACATCTATGTGCTTTTCTTCTTGTGAAATTGCATGTATACATATACGCTCTTTTTGTTCTGTGAACCAGTGTGTATAAATTGTTTTGACTAAGTGGACCTGCGTATACATCTTAAACTGCTTTACACCATCCTTTTCCTTCAACTTCTTTATTCTGATCAGTAGACCTTAGTTCCATCTTCCTATTCTTATGTACCAATGCCCTGTTACCTCTGAAATGATTTGTTACACTTTGAGTTTCCTTTTATCAAAACTGAACTGACATGTGAGTGAGTTTCCATCAAGGAAAACACTTGTATCATAATGCCAACACATCCAAAATCATGCAAACCCTTCAAGGTTCAGTTCCAGATTGCATACACCATCTGTACAACTCATAAAATTATACAATTGATAGTACATTGTCCCTACACTCTAGTCTCAACTAGGTGTTTCTCTAAACTGACATGCATGAGTTTATGATGAGGGAATCTTCTTTTAACTGGAGTATCACTAGTTGAGTGCATTAGTGCACCAACTGACTGTTAACTCACTTTTAGTTCCTCAAACAGTTTGGAACTAATTTAACTAAACTTAACTCAGTAAATTGAGTTGTCTAATTACAACTCACAACTAACTCATACTGGACCCATATAATATAGGGAGAACATATACATGACTTCAAAAAGACTTTCAACTTGAAATTCCTAAGTTAACTAAGTCAACTTAACTTAGTTAACTAGTACAAGTTTCTATGAGAAAATAATTCGATTTTAATTCTCAGTTTAATTCAAGGACAAATTAAACTGGAATTTTTGGATTATATTTTTATCATTTCTTGTTTCTATTTTCAGCACTCCCTCCCAACAAGAAAGGAATTCAACTTGATCCCAATCCTGAACCTTTGGAATGTTTTGCGTGCAACACTTATGTCTAGTTTTGTTGCTCCAACAACTCTAGAAACAAAAAAACATCCAACCTGAATCAGAATGACGCCTCTGTCATCAAAGTCTCTCATTGTTATTGCCTCTGTTGACTGAAAACTTTTTGCTTCTGTTGACTCTGCCTTTTTGCACTGTTATCAACCCTTCTCTACGCTTCTTCAATATCTGACTGCTCTAGCCTCTGTCACTTTGATGTCTGACTACATCAATCCCACTGATTCCTCCCACTACTATGTACTTTGGGCTCCCGTACCAAGGTATGATCCATGAGATAAATCCACTCAGTGGACCCTGCCCAATTTCAGCCCTCTTGGGACTATCAATTCACATTGCCCCACCTCACACCTGGATATATGGCTGCATGTGATTCGTCTGCCCACTTGACTCAAAATGTCCCCCTACTAGAGGCCTATGCATTACTGGATGCCTCCACTCAGTCTCCTCTCATCGTCTCCAATTGTGGCTGCTCCACAACTGTCTAACACTACTTCTTCTCTACTTGAGTGGATCTCTCCACTCGATCTCCTCTCATCTTCTCTAGTTTTGGTTGCTCCATAGTTTCTTGAAGGTACTTCTGAGGCTTCTTCTGAGGCAGCATGTTGGGAGGTAATTTACTCTCCCTCTCAACCACAGTCTCTAATATTTTCCTTTCTCCTCAAGGCTTTGGATGCATCTTGAACCTCAAGAGAATACAGATTCTTGACCCGTGAATCGATCTGTTTCACATGTCCCATGGTGATGTGTCTAAGTAAAACCTTTCCCTTACTAAAAACCACATCATAGCCATGGTCTTCCAATACCGCGACTGAAACAAGATTCTTCTTTAGTCCTAGAGCATACATCACATTTGTGATCCTGAGACGGGAGCCTGACTCCCTCTGAAAGGTAACCGTATTGATCCTGGTAGCTCTATACCTCTCATCATCTCCAAAATCTATGCTCTTCTTGAGGTCTTTCTCCTCAAAATCACTAAAGAAATATTTATTCCTCATCATATGGAATGAGGCACCTCTGTCAAGATACCACACGCCTCCCATGGCAGTATCGGCCATGCATGCAACGAGAGTGAAATCAAGCTCAAATTGTGAAGCTAGAGCTTCACCTACTGCTGCTACTATCGGCTCCTTTCTTGCTTTCTTCTGTAGGAAGTTCTTGGCATAGTGCTCATGCTTGTGATAGTGAAAGCACTTGACTTTCGTCAAGTCCATCTTCATTCTGCCCTCCTTGCCTTTGTACTTCTTTACCTTGGCCTTCTTTGCCTTACTCGCTAAGGTAAAATCCTCTTCCACTTCCTTGGAAGAGGTCCCGTCTCTGGTGTTCTTCCTAATCTCCTCCTACATCAAATCAGACCATAATCATTCCCAATCTAGCAGCTTCTCCCGACCATTGACAGAGACCTGATAACTATGCCAACTATTTGGGAGTCCTATAAGAGAAATACTCACCATATCATCCTCAGAAAACATTGATTCCAACACTTCCAAGTTCATCACGACATTGAGTGAACTTGGTCAAGTAATTTTGAATTGAGTCACCCGCCTCCATCTTGATTTTTTGAAATTTATCTTTCAATGCCAACTTCCTTTAGCCACTGTTATTCTGGAAAAGGTCCTTCAATGCTTTCCACATAGCATAAGGAGTTTCCTTCCCATTGAGACTCGAGACAATGTGGTTTCGAACTCCCTCAAGGATTATCTGCCTTGCCCTTGCCACACACTTCTTCCATTCAGTTAGATTATGAGCATCTGATGTTGGTGGCTTAGGAATGTCCTAATCAATGAATTCCTTCAATTTTTTAGTGTGAGTTAGTTCAGCCTGTCACCAGTGATCAAATATGCTCTTACAAGGTGTTGTTAGATTGTCAAGTCATTTTTTTGTCATTTCAGTGAGTCTTCAAATAAAAATTTGGTCACTGGTTGTTGTGTCTAGGTCACTGCTGCTCCCTTCACTTACTCATGGTCTTCATCACTCATCATGGTCATTGTCTTCTTCGAGGTATCATATCTTCATTTAAATGTCTTGGGTCATGAAATTTTTAAATTCCTCATTTTAGGTCATGGTCTATGGTTTTCACTCTGTATGTCATCATAATACCATATGTCAAAGAAAAAACATGTCCATCATGTAATTCAGTGGGTAAAAGGAGTTATCAACTTAGGGAAATAAAAATAAAGGTAAAGGTAATGTTTTATTTCAAATAAGACAATGTCGCAATACCCTACATCATTTCATCATTTCTCATAGGGACATTTTTTCTTTAAAGTATGTTCCTGACCAAAAGGAGAAGAATTCTACAAAAATGAAAAGTTTTTTGTCAATGATAGGTCAAGGAACAAAAACCTCCTTCCGTTTATGCACATGTATTACGATTTGAGAGAAATTTCCAAACCACACTTGCAACGGGAGAGTTGTTACACTTCTAGACAGCTAGACTTAAAGATAGTTTTTCAAGGATTTGGAGCAGGTGTTGGTAGTGCTTAAGGACTCTATCTTGTAAAATACATCATAATATTTCCAACCATACCACTTTCAGCTCAAAAATCCTTCAGGAAGGCAGTAAAAAGTGTTTACAAGTTGTCTTTGCACTTTTGTTAGAATCACATTGTGCTTTTGGAGTGACCTTGCAAAAATCAAATTTTCTCCATTTTGGAATGTCCAAATTACATCCTTGAGGATTTAATCTTGTAGAAGACTTCAAGATGTTTCCAACGAGCTATCAAGTTTGCAATTTGGATTAGTTTAAGGCCTCCACAAGTGGGTTGCAAGTTGGCAATGCGCTTTTGGAGGTAGCGTTGCGCTTCTGTCAACGGTGCTTTGCTTAAGACAAAGTGGCCCAAATTTTTCTAAAACTCACCCAAATTCCAAATCTAAGCTTGCATTCCAATTTTTTTATCTTCTAAGCTATTCAACAAGTAAGTACCATCATCTTACTCCCTCTTTTCTTTGGGCAAAGCAAATTCAAATGGTGAGTTTTGTTCATCTAGTGTTTATATGAATTACAATGCTTCAAAGCTAGTGCAAATGGTGGGTTTTGTTAGATATGACATTTCAAACTTTAATAATTTCCATTTCATACCTCTTTGTATATATAAATCATCATATCATCCACTAAGCAACTCATTTACTTTCAATTTACCCACATTTTACAAACCCTAGCTCATACATATCAATTTAAACAATTTTCCTAACAGGATTGTTTTTAATTTCTCTTACTCATCTCCCTCTCTCATTTCACTCCATTCAAACTTCATAAGATTTCTAAAACACTTATCCATCTCCCAAAATTCCCTATTATCATCTACCTTCCCTAACTTCCTCATTTCATCATTTCCTTCCCTGAGCAAGAAAAAAGTCAGCTTAAGGCCAAACAGCTAATCATGGAGAAAGAGCAATCTAATATGTTGCAGCAAGGAGGAAAAAGTAAATTAGTGTTGGAACCTGGTGAACATGATGAACATGAAAACAAGTTGGAAAAAATAAGCCAAGGACCAAGGGACTCAAAAGGGCATTGAAGGAAGAGAAAAAACATAATCTGCTACATAAAGACTTAGAAATTGAAGATAGAAAGTATTGGCTAAGTAAGGTAAATGGCCACTTAGAACAGATTCTTTAAAAAGCCAACAGGGACAACCAGCTATTGAGGCACATGGCCCACCATTACCAGACCAGAAACATGATTTGCAACATCAAGCTCAATCAATTGAAAAACAAGCTAAAGGAAAAAAATAAGAGGGATAACTTGGAGATGCTTTCTAAAGCATCCCTGAGAGCATGACACACCTCATTTTTCACTTCATGACCAATTTTGGAGGTTTTCTGAGCATTTTTGGTTTTTTGAGCATTTTGGTGCAAAATTCAAAAATTGGGCTAGGGCGCTGCGCTTTTTCATTAGGGCTCCAAATGACAAATGGATTACATTTTTTGAAATCCTATGACCTCCTCTCAAAGCCCATTTCATCATATTCCTCATACAAGGCTCAGATTTTGAGAAAAAGGGGTCAAAAATCATCATTCTGCCACTATTTTTTTTATAGGCGCTGCGCTTTTGGAGACACCTTAGGAGAATCGACTTTTGAAGGCCTTCTCATGGGTAAGTTTCAAAAATTCAAAATGTTCTGGAAACTAGACATGCAAGGCTATTTCACCGTTCTCTCAGATCTCAAATTTGACCTAAGGAAGGAACATAAAAGTGGCCTCAAATTTGGCGCCACACTTCTGAAAATTTCTGAGTTTTTATTTAAAAATTTCACTGTGTAATTTCTTAGGTTTTTAGTTTGACTTGGTCAAAGTTAAACTCATGATGTAACTTCAGTAGTTCGAGGTTTAGATGATGTAATCATTAATAAATAAGCATGATAGGTTGTTTTTATGGTTAATTAGGCCTCATAAAGGAAGCGAAACTCAAATAAAAGTCTAAAACAAGAGTTTGTTTTTTACCTTCTCACTCTCACTTGTTGGTTGAGAGAATCTTGGAAACAGTTCCACCACTTAGGAATTCGACTCCTAAAGGTGAATAAGTTGTTTGATTGAGTCTATATGTATCATTTATCATTTAGAGAGAAGGGTTGGACTTCTGTGGAGAGACTTGTACCTTATGTTTTCATACAGTTAATCAAGGAGCAGTTGCAGCAATTTTTCAGGAATACTTGTTCAGTGAGACTGTGGTGTTGTTTTCCTTTCATATCAATTTCTTATTGATGAATTCATCTCCCTTAACATGCTTTGATTTATTCTTATGTTTTTCCTTACAGTCATATAGGTAGAATTCTTAGATTCAAAGCTCTTTTTATGTGGAAAATCATGCTTATGTATCTCTTCTTCTAGATTAATGAATTCATGCTAATATATGCTCATTATGATTTCTTAAACTTTTAGACCTATACTACAATGAATAAATCTTAAGTTCACCACAACACATTGTTATCTAGTTCCTCTTCATGCCTGCTACTGCAAACTTGATACTTTGACCTAATTGCTTGCTCTCATCCCTGCTCCAGCAACCTAAAAAACCCTAAATTTTCAAATACTCAACAAAACTTATACGTCTAGCCTAAAATCCATTTCTTTTCCAGTTATTCATTGAGAAATCCCTAGAGATTTTCCTCTCTGGTTCAGTAGGGCTAGCAACTGAGTTATAAGTGGTTTGAAGTTACCTCTTTCGAATTCCTTCCCGGCCTGGAACATTGTAGAGGATAACATTTTGGTGTCATTGCCGGGGAACAAAAGATCATATCTTCCCTGGGAAAGAACGACAAGGATCAAATCTGATTGTTAATGGTGAACCACTTCAAACATAAGAAAGTTTGTTGATCTTTCACCTGGTGACTCCAGTGTCGAAGAATCCAAAGGTTTAGAATTCTCATGGCGGCTCCACTTTTCAAAAACCGGTAGTTTGAATAACATTTTTTGTGACTTAATTGTTTTCAAAATGGATTCAACTGCTCGAAAATATGCTCCTATGAATTGAGCTCATATTCTTGTTTTTCCGAATCATGTTCCTTATATAGATTGGAAAACAAGGCTGCCAAAGTTAAAGGTCAGGATGGAGAAGATGCTAGTTTGCATTTGGTCAAATTTCATTTTCATATTCACAGATTAAAGACTAAGTTTCCTGAAGATTGTCTGATGAAGATCTTCATGGATACCTTTGAGGAAATAACGAGGAAATGGTATGAGAGTCTACCATATGCTAGTTTATGTTCTCTAAAGGATTTTCATTCAATTTCCTTTCAACATTATCAAAACTGTAATTTTTCCTTATCAATGATGGATAGATGTTGTGAGATTTCTAAAAATTTCATTCATTTTCTTGAAAATTCATATGGGGGTGAATAATGTGAAGAAGAAGATATATTAGAATCCCTTTATGATTTTTCCTCCCAACAAGAATTAGCAGTTTCCTCCTTCGATGAAACACACTGGGATCAAAATAGAGAAAGGCCTATTCCCGGTATTGAAAATGAAAATCACCGAGCCATGAGTGTTCTCCTATGTCTAAAGATGAAATAGATCAGCTCTTAAAAACCATGTTACAGCCCAAGTTAAGGCAAGTTTGCAGTGCTCACACAGTCAAAAATGTGTAAATGAAATTTCTTCCATTATTGAAAATGGAAATCTGGGTTTAAATGATGACAGTCATGAGACTGATGAAATACAGAAAATGATTGTGAGAAAGCCAATTTGTGATGTATATTTCCTGCAAGGAGATCAACGAACAAGGATTGTTTTCTTTCATGAAGAGGATAGGGCTAACATGTTTAATAATCTTGAAGAATGTTTTCTTTTCAAGGATGATTTAGATTATGAACTGGAAGAGTATGAGTCCAAGATAGACAGTATGCCAAAGATAGAATCAGAGTTTCTCATGCTTGACGAATTTAGAACCAACACTCAAGTGGTAGAAAGTCATACTTCCCTATGCCTTCCTATGGATCAACAAACAAGTATTCTTTCAGATCGAAATGAAAGGAGTATTTGTCTTTTTGTTGGATTTCAAAACAAGGTAACATTTCAGATTTTTAAGGATCCTTACACTGATTTGTTGCAGCCATCTGGGAAGATGAATTTTCTTGTATTTATGGATCATGAGCACATGTTCAACGGACACTTGGAGTGGCCTAGCTTTTGTTTTTTCTACATGCTCAAGGAAAATACGAGCAGATTTCAAATAATTGGCCATTTGTTGGATTGGTTACACTGGATGGATCATTACACATGATTGTATATATATCTTCAATAGGTGGGCAGTTACCATCAGGATTTGAAGCCCGAGGTGAAGGCCATAAGATCTCGATGGTCTTCTGCCATAAGTTTAGTCAATTTTAGACTTTTGTCAAGGTCAATTAGTCAGTAAATTTTTAGTTTGAATTTAGTCTTTGCAATTTGACTCCATGCCCAATGGATAAGGCTACTAGGTCTACGGTGTTCTTGACACCTCCAAGGAGCTGTCATCCCCAGCTGGAGCCAATGTTAGTGTCAGTCAGTTCAACCTGTCACCGATGATCAAATATGTTCTTACAAGGTGTTGTTAGGGTGTTCGGTCAAATTTTTGTCATTTCAATGAGTCTTCAAATAAACATTTGGTCACTAGTTGTTGTGTCTATGTCATTGCTACTCCCTTCACTTACTCGTGTTCTACATCACTCATCATGGTCATTGTCTTCTTTAAGGTATCATATCTTCATTTAAATGTCTTGGGTCATGAAATGGTTAAATTCCTCATTTTAGGTCATCGTCTAGGGTTTTCACTCCATGTGTCATCATGATACCATATGTCAAAACAAAAACATGTCCATCATGTAATTAAGTGGGTAAAGAAAGTTAGCAGCTTAGGGAAAGAAAAATAAAGGTAAAGGTAATGTTTTATTTCAAATAAGACAATGTTGCAGTACACTACCTCATCTCATCATTTCTCATAGGGACATTTTTGTTTCAAAATATGTTTCTGACCAAATGGAGAAGAAGTTTACAAAAATGAAAGAGGTTTTTGTCAATGATAGTTCAAGGAACAAAAACATCCTCCAGTTTATGCACAGGTATTATTATTTGAGAGAAATTCGCAAACTACACTTGCAATGGGAGAGTTGTTACACTTCTAGAAAGCTTGACTTCAAGACAGTTTTTCAGGGATTTGGAGCAGGTGTTGGCAATGCTTAAGGACTCTATTGTGTAGAAGACATCATAATATTTCCAACCATACCACTTTCAGCTCAAAAATCCTTCAGGAAGGCAGTCAAAATTGTTCTGCAAGTTGGCGTTGCACTTTTGTTAGAAGCACGTTGTGTTTTTGGAGAGACCTTGGGAAATTGCATTTTTCTCCCTGCTGGAGTGTCCAAGTTATATTCTTTAGGAATCCATGTTGTAGAGGACTTCAAGATCTTTCAAACGAGCTATCAAGTTCACAATTTGGAGTAGTTTAAGGCCCTTAAACGTGGGTTTCAAGTTGGCATTGCACTTCTGTGAACTTTGTTGCGCTTCTATGAACTGCACTACGCTTTTGTCAACGGCGCTGCGTTTAGGATAGAGTGGCCCAAAACTTGCCAAAACTCACCCAAATTCCAAAACTAAGCTTTCAATCTGATTTTTTTCTCTTCTAAGCTATTCAACAATTACCATCATCTTACTCTCTCTTTTCTTTGGGCAAAGCAAATGCAAATGGTGAATTTTGTTCATCTAGGGTTTATATCAATTTCATGCTTCAAAGCTAGTGCAAATGGTGGGTTTTGTCAGATAGGACATTTCAAACTTTAAGAATTTCCATTTCATACCTCTTTGTATATATAAATCATCATATCATCCACCAAGCAACTCATTTACTTTTAGTTTACCTCACCTTTTCACAAACCCTAGCTCATACCTATCAATTTAAACAATTTTCCTAGTAGGACTGTTTTTTAATTTCTCTTACTCATCTCCCTCTCTCATTTAACTCCATTCAAACTTCTTAATATTTCTATAACCCCTATGCATCTCCCAAAAATCCCCTATCATCATCTCCCTTCCCTAACTTCCTCATTTCATCATTTCCTTCCCCGAGCAAGAAAATAGTCAGCCTAAGGCCAAACAGCTAATCATGGAGAAAAAGCAATCTAAAATGTTGCAACAAGGAGGCAAAGATAAAGCAGTGTTGGAACCTGGTGAACATGATGAACATGAAAAACAAGTTGGAAAAAGGAAGCCAAGGACCAACAGACTCAAAAGGGCATTGAAGGAAGAGAAAGAACATAATCTGCTAGATGAAGACTTAGACATTAAAGACAAAATTTCCTTGGAGATCAATGAAGATAGAGAGTATTGGCTAATTAAGGTAAATGGCCACTGAGAAAAGCTTCTTGACAAAGCCAACAGGGACAACCAGCAATTGAGGCACATGGCCCACCATTATTAAACCAAAAACATGATTTGCAACATCAAGCTCAAACAATTGAAAAACAAGCTAAAGGAAACCTTAAAGGACAAAAATGAGAGGGATAACTTGGAGATGCTTGCTGAAGCATCCATGAGAGCATGACATGCCTCATTTTTCACTTTATGACCAATTTTATGGGTTTTCTGAGCATTTTTTGTTTTTTGAGAATTTTCGTGCAAAATTCGGAAATTGGGCTAGTCACAGAAGCGCAGCGCCTTGGCACTACACTTTTTCCTCAGGGTTCCAAGTGAAAAATGGCTTATATTTTTTGAAAGCTGATGACCTCCTCTCAAAATCCATTTCATCAGATTTCTCAGACAAGGCTCATATTTTGAGAAAAATGAGAAAAAATGGTCAAAAATCATAATTCTGCCACTATTTTTGATAGACGTTGCGCTTTGGAGACACCTTGGAAGAATCAACTTTTGAAAACCTTCTCATACGTCATTTTCAAAAATTCAAGATGTTCTGGAAAGTAGACAGGTAAGGCTAGTTGACCGCTCTCTTAGATCTCAAATTTTCCCTGAGGAAGGCACCTAAAATTTGCCTCAAAGTTGGCGTTGCGCTTCTGCAAATTTCTAAATTTTTATTTAAAAATTTCACTGTGTAATTTCATAGGTTTTTAGTTTGACTTGGTCAAAGTCAAACTCATGATGTAAGTTCAACCGTTCGAGGTTTAAATGATGTAATCATTAATAAATAAGCATGATAGGTTTTTTTATGGTTAATTAGACCTCATAAAGGAAGTGAAACTCAAATCAAAGTCTAAAAGAAGAGTTTGTTTTTTACCTTCTTATTCTTACTTGTTGGTTGAGAGAATCTTGGAAACAGTTCCACCACTTAGGAATTCGACTCCTGAAGGTGGGGAAGTTGTTTGATTGAGTCTATATGTATCATTTATCATTCAGAGAGAAGGGTTGGACTTCTGTGGATAAACTTGTACCTTATGTTTTCATACAGTTAATCAAGGAGCAGCTGCAGCTATTTTTCAGGAATATTGGTTCAGTGAGTCTGTGGTGTTGTGTTCCTTTCATATCAATTTCTAATTGATGAGTTCATCTCGCTTAACATGCTTTGCTTTCTTCTTATGGTTTTCCTTACAGTCATATAGGCAAAATTCTTGAATTCAAAACTTTGTTTATGTGGAAAATCATGTTTATGTACTCTCCTTCTAGATTAATGAATTCATGCTAATACAAGCTCATTATGATTTCTTAAACTTTCAAACCTATACTACATTGACTAAATCTTAAGTTCACCACAACACATTATTATCTAGCTCCTCTTCATGCTTGCTACTGCAAACTTGATACTTTGACCTAATTGCTTGCTCTCATCCATGGTCCAGCAACCTAAAAAACCCTAAATTTTCAAATACTCAAACAAGACTTATACATCTAGCCTAAAATCCATTTCTTTTCCAGTTATTCATTGAGAAATCCTTAGAGAGATCCCTCTCTAGTTCAGTAGGGATAGCTACTGAACTACAAGTGGTTTGAAGTTACCTCTTTTGATTTCCTCCTCAGCCTGGGACATTGTAGAGAATAACACAATCCATTGTCTTCCAACACAGCCTCCATTCTATCCTTCCAGGCTATATAATTTGAACTACCATCCAAGGCATACTGAGCCGCAAACCATAGAACATCATCTGTCGATCCTAAAGTATGTATTGCAAATTCAAATTTCACCTATAACCCAAAAACTCAAAACTTCAAAATCTCCTCTAGTATATTGTTCTCAGCTCCAATACCATGTAGAAAATATTGTAGATTCATAAGCTCATGCAATTTACTAAAGCACAAGACAAAAATATACTTCTACTCTTTATAGCGAAAGCACATAAATATCGATGAAAGAAATAATCGACAAGAGGAAGAACATCAATGGCACATAATGCAATAAGTATCCGGGGAAAGCCACAACTCAAAACCCCTACTATCTGTATAGCATATATCATAAATCCAAAATGATAATACAATGTTTGTTCTCACAAGAACAATCCCAACACTTAGTAAAATCAATCTCCAACTCACAAGCAACATCTTGGCCAACACTTAGCCAATTCTCCAGCTCTCCAAACCCCTATTTCCTTGCGCAATTCATATGGTTGATTAGCCCATATAAATGGCAAACTAGTGCATCCAAAACTATGCAATCCCTTCAAGGTTCAATTCCAGATTGCGTGCACCATTTGTACAACTCAGAAAATTATACAACTTAGATTATAATGTCCCCGCACACTAGTCTCAACTGGGTCTTTCTCTGAACTAACATGCATGAGTTTTTTATGAGGGAATCTACAGTTAACTTGAGTAGTACTAGTTGAGTGCATTAGTGCAGCAATTGACTGTTAACTCACTATTGGTTCCTCAAACAATTTGGAACTAATTTAACTAAGCTTAACTCAGTAAATCGGGTTGTCTAATTACAACTCACAAATAACTCATATTGGACCCCTATAATATAGGGAGAACATATACATGACTTCAGAAGGACTCTCAACTCGAAATTCCTAAGTTAACTAAGTCAACTTAACTTAGTTAACTATTACAAGTTTCTATGAGAAAAGAATTCGATTTTAATTCTAAGTTTAATTTAAGGACAAATTTAACTGGAATTTATTGATTCTATTTCTATCATTTCTTGTTGCTATTTTCAACACTTCTTTGATCATTTAAAAAACAATGTTTTTCTCCCAACCACCAAAACATAACTTTCAAATTCTTTTTTGAACTCAAACTAATCTAAAGTCACATGAACTTGGCTTCAACTCAATCACTGTATAATGTTAGTGGCCAAAGTAATTGAAATAAACTGTGATTTCATATTGCTTAAAAAGAACATATTCTTTTGCAAAGGTTTTAAATGAACTAAATTTACATTTATATATAAAATAATAAATATAAATATTTAATGAGAGTTCTACTATCTTACTCAAGTTAACATTAATAAGTTTCTATTATTAGATAAATTAAAAACACTAAAAAAATTCAACATAAATTAGTAAAATATAACAACCATAAAATAGTTAATTAAAATATAATAATCATAAGATTATTATCCATAATTATAATATGAAAATAGTTAAAACATTTAACTATAAAAATAATGACCACAATTTATGAAGAGGCATCTTCTATGTCATAATATACAATATTTTAATAGAAGGAAGGTTGATGATTCATTTTATATCTAACATAAAGTGGATATATAACACTTGAAAAATAACAACCAACCATTAGTGCATGATGTATTTAACATAAGGAATATGAAAATTGGTAACTTGAGAAACAAAACAAGTTTCTCAAGTTACCAATGCAACTATATCAAAAATTATTATGATTACATTTAATGGTAGCATTAACAAAGATAATAAATAATAAATGCATCAAAAGCTAATATATTTTCTTGCATAAATATAATTGTTATGTTATTGCGAAATGGGATATAAACAATTTTAGTTCTTTTCTACTTCAATTTAACAATATATAAACTAAGCAATAGGGACTAACTTCTATGTAGCACTTGTTTTATAAGAATTCAATTTGTAACTCATCTCTATTATCATAGTGAAAATTGTGCTCCACATTCATATCTATCATATGACCATTCATGGGCCCTCCTCATGTTTGGTTTGGACATTCCATATTTCTCATTTTCTTTATATCACATGAGAGAATTTTCTAGGTATAAAATGTGTTATCAACAAACTTGAAAAGAACTAATAAAATCCAAAATAATGATATCAACCATAAAAGTAAATAGTTTTGGAGAGGAAAAAGATAGCTATTTTTATCATAATTTTTATTTATTTGCTTTAAAAAGCATTCAAATTTCAAGTGTAAGCACTTGTTGAATGTGGAATTAAATTATACATCCAATAAATACCCACATTTTATACTTTTGATAGACTTATAGTAAGATAAACTAGAAATACATTCAAAATATATAGATTTTAAAAAGAAACACATTTTTTCATGTATTTCCATTTTACCTCACTATGAGTTTATCAAAATTATGTAGAGTGAATATTCATTTAATGCTTAATTTAATTCCACCTCCGACCAGTACTCATACTTGTTATACTTGAAGTTTGAGTAAATCCATAAAACAATAAGTTGAAAATACATTACACATAGCCCAAATGTTCTGTACAGATACATTAACAATGTCTTTGTCTTTTCCCATGCTAAAAATTTACGTGACCACACTTTTGCATGTACATGATATTTACATCTAAAGTTCCCTAGTCTTAACACCACGGAAAAAGCTCACATGTTACTCTTAACAATATGAACAATGTAAACATACAAGTTTTAGAGAATCCTTATTTATACACAGAGAAAGTAAATCCCTAACTTATCCCACAAGCTACCTCTATAATGTAATTAGGGTCATTATTAACATTAATTAGTATTATTGGGCATTATTTGAAATAAATGGTCTTATACAATTATGTAATAGAATATCTTTGAGCTATAGGATCTTATACAATTATGAGCTTGTAAGCAAAACAATTGAGGTTGATATATGCAATTCTATTTTCATAGTAGAAAATTGTGTTTAAAAACACAAGACGATCATCTTTTTTAACATTTTGCTTCATTCATCAAGTTATCTCATTAGATCTTTTGATAATATGACTTTGTAATTGGACCAAGGTTGTTCATAATACCTTTGAGATTCCTCGAAGGGTTTTTGTAATTATATTGTGACATGCAACCATTAAATTGGGCCAATTAAATTGTTTCATTGTAGAAGTTGTGAATATGTGATCCACATAAATTTTGCAATATATCTATCGCTATTCTACCTTGTGTAGTTATAATGCCTTTACTAAACCATTATTATATATATTATATATTAAGTCATGCAATACGCATGGTATTATGGTTCTTTGCTATCACCATAATTTGGGTCTACAATCTTTTGTTAACCTACAAAACTTTTGTTTAGTAACTTTTGACTTCTAAAAATTATGGCTACCTATTCACCAACAAATTGTGTTCTTACCAAGACTTTGGAGATATGTACTTGTTTTATTCAAAATAAAGAAAAAAGGTGAATCTCATCCTCACAAAATTCAACCTAGAGAGATGCATCCATTTCTTTCAAAGTAAACTAGTAAAAGAAATATCATTAAGTAATTTCCGAAAAAAAGGTAAAATCCATTAAGTTGCTTATCATGCATAGCTTAATAATAATTGTACAATAACTGATTAGCATTGGTGGTTTTGTTCTATTGAATATGCTTGTTTATCTTATACTTTAGAATACTAAATTACTTTTTCTTAAATTAAGCTCACATTTTATATTTCTATTTACTTTCTCTCACTCGTTTCCTCTTTGCATAGATCTATTTAATATCAATCTAAACATTGCTCATTTTTTAATTCATGCACCTTGTTTTCTTTTTATCTCATATATTAGCCCCTTTTATGAAGAAATTATTCCTCAAACTAAAAGATAATCTCTTGTTGCACTTTGATAGTATCATTCCTATTTTCATGCATTGTTGTTGAGACAAAACATCACTCTCTTACTAATTACTTAACCAAAGGTCTTTCAAGGTTTGTCTTGCATGGCACACAATTTGTTGCTTTCTTTCGATGCCATCTATTCAATGTTAAGCTGGTAGTAAAGATCAAGGAGTACACCTTCATTTAGGGCATCCAATAGAGGTGCAAAACAGTCAACCATTCACTTCATTGTGCTCACCCAATACCTAAACACACACGCTAGTTAAAACATCAATGAAACATCTGCTAGCTCATTTGCAAACTTCTAGTCAATTCACTATTTAAAGATTTGCCTTCAATATTCCAATACCCTAACTTCTTAGCTGGAAGATGCCAATATCACTATCTTCACTTAGGGTCATCCCACATGTCGGTGAATTATAAGGATGGAATGAGGTGGAGATCAAGGTTAAATCAAAAGTGAATCGAAAGGAAGGAGCAGCCTCAAAAAAAGGACTTATTGTAAGGTGAATTATAAGGATTGAATGAGGTAGACATCAAGGTTCAATTAAAAGTGAATTGAAAGGAAGGAACGGCCTCAGAAAGCAACTTTTACGGTAAGCCTTTTGCTCAAGTATAATAAAACATTACAAGGAACCCAAATACAATCATGGTTGTATCCAGCGCAAAAGAGCACTTTATGGGAACAACCATTGCGATCACCAACTGGTAAATGTTGAAAAACACAATCCAATTGTGATCACCAGCCAGTAAATGTTGAAAAACACTATCCAATTGTGACCACCAATCAGAGGTAGAGATTGATAAACACAATCCAATTGTGATCACCAATCAGGTAAAGATCGAAAAACACAATCCAACACACTTTGACTGACATGACAATGATTCCACAACCAAAGTGTGAACTATGAATCCAATTGAAAGGAAAGAAACCCGTGAGTAGGAAAAAGCGGTAGTGATAATGCGCGAGCAAAATCACCCCCAAGTCAACAATGAAAGCTACGTCTGCAACAGATGACAAAGAACATGAAAAGGTCCAATGACCATTGCAATTCAGTACACAAGGCAATGATCATATTCAATACTGTGGAGGTGGGTTTTTTTTTGTCTCTATATTTCCTAATTTAGTGTCTGGTTTAACTGTGATCTTAATTTTAAAATTAAATTATTATTATTATTATTATTATTATTAATCACAATTATGTACCAAACTAAACTATTTTATATTGGACATAATCTGCTATATATTTACATTGGATGATTATGGCAACAACACATTATATGAATGTTGATTGATGTGGCGATTACTTAGTGTAGCAGTAACATGAAAGATACAACAGCGAACAAAGAGGTAAGCACGCAATAAGATCTGGGCAGGAATTTTACTGCTGCCAAAATTGTAAGCTACTATTTGCATAACATCCGCCATTCTTTCTAACATCACAATCTCAACCACGGGAATCAACCACAAGATGATGATACGTCCTCCCATGGTATGGAGACAATGTTGTTTTAACTGAGAGCCTTCATCTTCCTAGCAATGTTTCTCGTGTTGAACAAAAGCAAACACCAACCTTGAACACTAAGAAACTATATGGCAACAACGCCACACCCACAGTTTACTTGACAGTTAGGTACCCCAGAGGCAAACTTGCACTGAAACTAATCAGTCAATCCTGCCCACAATCCAGAGCCTCTACAGACAACTAACTCTTTTGTCTAAGAAAAGACGTGATGCCCAAAAGTCCGAAATCTAAATTCAGATTCCTGTGATTAAGAAAGGCACTAGGACCGCAGGGGTTAAGAATTGAGGGTAACTGTAGCAATCATGGGCACATTTAGAGCCAAACCAAATAGAACATATTTACACAAAGAAAGACTCAACGGACATAAGCTAAGTGGAGCTGTATTAGAATTGTCCCTCTTTGTCAGTGTACTGGTCGTTACTCATTGCTTCCTTCATACTTTTGCTTAACCAAATGGCGGTCTCTCTTGGGGAGACTTTTCCTCGTCCAAATGGTCTCAGTACTACGCCAAGTTCTTCTATTCTCTGTTGTTGAAGCAACCGTGCACTGAGTTCTAGTAAACCTTCCAAAGCTTCAGATCTTTGTTCATATGATTTAACATCAATTCCTCTGCTTCGCTGTTGAGGATCAGATTCTCTGCTAGAGACTGAAGTTACTTGATGCTGCTGATCTAAGATATGTTGACTGGTGACTGTAGTTCCAGTAGGAACCGACAGAACATCTAGATTGCTATGGCCTAGATCAACTAAGGAACCCATGTCTGTTCTTCCTTGCATTAAGTCGCATGTCTCTGGATCCGACTGATCAGTACCAATCCTAAAAGTACTGTGTCTGATCACATGGATAACATCATTAAAAGCTGGTTTCACCTGAGGAGCAGGAGGAGGAGCCTTTGTATTAATCTGGATGGTGCACTTTTCCTGCGTCCTATCACCATTGGAATCATCTCTATCCGTGCCTGAGATCGATGAGATAGACCTTTCCAGTCGCCTACTTGTTGTTGCTGGTCCAGAGTGACGACTTTTCTTTGGGGTGTCTAAAGGAACATCCTTATGTCTCTGGTTTCGAATGGGAAGCAACTTATCATTGAGGGCTAGTGAGAACTCAGCAATTCGGTCAAGTCTGGGTGCATTGACTGATACATCAGGAGACTGACTGCCTTGATGCCTTCTAGAACTGTGCTTTTCTGAATGATGGGAAGTCAAGATATTTTTTGCCAAATAAGGAGATTCAACAGTTGCATCTTCAGAAGTAGTTTGAGCTGTCTCATGAAATGATCGAGCTCTGGCAAAGGAAGGGGCTGATGCTCGTGGGCTTGCAAAAGATTTCCGTGGCTGGGGTGTTGTCAAATCTTCATTGGTTGCTGCTACTTTAGGTGTTCCATTGCGGGGAGTGCTGGCTGCTAAAGTAGGCCGCAGAGCTGGTGGTTTTGAAGGCAAGGGAAGGGAAGCCCTGCGAGTGGAGGCAGTTGGAGTTGAACTTGGTGCACCAGATGGTTGCTGAGACTGTTTTGCTCTATTATCCAAGTTTGGTGTCGACCCAATATTTGGTGAAGGCTCTCTGTTGGGCAGCTGCCATAGTTCCAATACAAGTCAATATAAGCTAAAAAAAATGACAGAATTGTGGAAATAAGTATAGACTTACAGATTGCCTGATTTGAATAGGATGTGTCTTCTTTGTGGACTCTGCTTTCAGTCTAGAGGTTGAACCTGCTCTATCAGGAGTTTGAGGACTTCCAACTCCAGGAACACCTTTTGTAAGACGTGTTGCTGTTGTTGCAGGGGAATTTTTAATGTAAACTCTAGAATGTTTTTCCTTTTTATTATTATCTTCTATTGTCTCCAGATTTTGGGCATAAAAGCGAAGAGCAGATTGCTTGTCCAATGGAACATCCTCAGACCACTCATAATTCAAGTTATCTGAATCCTGGACAACTGCATGACTATTTGAAAATCTCCGTCTTGGTGATTTTGGCACTTCCATTCCTGTGTAAGACCAATTACTTTCAATTCCAATGTTATGAGAAAATTTATCCTCCAATGTACAACCTCTAGTATTAACATAGTCACAAGGGGGTCCCACTGTACTTTTTTTATCACTATTACTGGAACCTTCTGTATCTCTAATGTTGTGGTTTCCATCTCTATTATCCTTTTCAATACAATATCCATCACCCAGGAACCGATCTGGGGTTGGAGAACGATTAAAACTACATTGCGGCCGGCATTTTGCAACATAAGGCTGAAGGTGAGGATGCCTTAGCAAGTCACGGGCCTGTCAGCAAGTAAAGAATTAAACAAAAGTTGGATGTGGTAAAAATATAGTTATCCATAGAAACACTATATGAGCTTCTATGTGGTACTAAAGAATGTGTAACTTACACTTGGTCTATGTTCCGGATGCTTTCTTAGCATGCTTTTAATAATTCCTTTACTGCAGCATGGTAGTTATAAACATGTGTTAAAATGCCGTTGATGAAGAGAACGGAAGCCTTTTACAAAAGAATTATTCTTGAAGAAATCTCTAAACTGGGGTTATGGTTGTACCACACTAGAGATGTAGCATTGTCATACACAACCAAATAACATCTCAGTCATGTTTACAGCGTACTTGATTCATGAAGGATTGAAGCATAACAGTTCTCTAAAGAAAATGCAAATCAGCGTATTACTTCTGCAGGTGTTCTAAACTTCTAACACTGATTATTGCCAATCCACTAAAACAATGGAAAATTAATATGCTAATAATAACAATGGCTGAAAGAAGATTTTCATAAAGAAATTCAATGAGGGAAAAAACTGACGGAACACAGCAGAATAAAAGTGGGGTAAAATCATAAAACTTGAAAGGCCATGCCAAGGACAACTAGAAATGTAGTTACATCAAAGGAGTACAGACCAGCAAATATTGTATTGAGGGCCGATCAGTTTTTCTACAAAGTTTCAATGTAAAATAATGCCTGTCTTCAACCCATCCAAGATTCCAAACTATTTCTAAACTTCAATGCCCCTACATTTAAATTGTTCTCTTCAGAGGATTAGGATTCAGTTGGCCTAGCACATGTCCAGTAGCAAACCATAAGAGAGGTTTCTCAATGTGTGCAGATGAAACCCAAAGAATCTAGGTGCCTCTGCATGGAAACCGTACACATGACCTTTTTCATATGGAATTTCTCTTGATCTTGTTAGAAATGAGAACCAGCCTGACATAGTATCTAGTTGGAGAATGCACATAATTAAGGTCAAACATAAACCATTTATAGCATCTTCAGATAGTTTGTCTCCTTAATGATAGAAAATAGGTCAAACCCAGAAAACTGAAGAGGAACATAGACAAAACCTCGCCAAACCAAAGTGCACATATACCAATGCCATATGGAAAGATTCAACTGCTACCAGCATGACATATTAGGCATGACTATATTATCCAGCCTGAATTAGAAAATTAATAAACTATCAAACTCTCTTTTGATATAAGCAGCATTTCATATGATATATATCTGTATATACATGCATGCAGAGATGCACCAATTTCAAATAGGAATAAAAGTTAAAGCATTTTACAGTGGAAGGATTCAAGAAACCACTGTATATTTTTGTGAAGCATTCTTTACAAGAATAATAAATAAATTCAGCCAATAGGACAAGGAATCTGCATTACAAATTCAACATTAATTTTACAGTTGTTCAAACGGATTTCCAAATGAAGCTAAGAATAAGCATAGATAGTCATTTATTTTCAGAGAGATCAACTTACAAGGCACTGGAATACAAGCTTGGCAGGGGAGCTAATGTAGACTTACTAATCTTGCTAATCAAACCCTGCATATCCTGCACATCAACAGAAAACTAAAAATCTTGTGGAAGCAAAAGAAACACTGATCTATTGTGAAAATACAAGTATATGGTAAGATGCCACACGCAACCGCGCATCCAAATCAAACGGGGACTATTTATAATAGTATTTATCTATCAAGAAAAGATTCAAATACATGCTTTAGAAATGACCCTATCATGGTCTATTTATTTTGCTAACAAAATCCTGCATATCCTGCATGTGAACAAACTAAAAATCTTGTGGAAGGAAACAAGAGACCAATCTGTTGTTCAAACACAGCAGCCTACTGTAAGATGCCATATACAACCAAATCAGCAGTGGATTGGGTGTCATAATTTTTTCTCTCAAGAAAGAACTATAATTTTCTTTGTATAAACTGAAAAAAGGAAACTCAAGTGCCCATGAAATAGTTTCAAATTTCAACAAATGTTAATATGGATACATATTTGGCAATGGTTGCAACAAGAATGAAGGCAGGGCTGGGAAGAATGCCGATGCATGTTTGAAAATTTAAGGAGTGAAGAAATGTCAAATAAATATTACCAAAATATATTAAATGATGGAATAAAGGAAGAAAACTTAAAGGTGTGGCCAACAAGTGACTAAAAATAGTAACAAAAGCACCAGAAGTATGCTTGAAATTGAGTTACTAGTTCAAGTTGAAAACATTCTGGGGTAATTATTGAAGTTCTGCTTAAAGGTCAGCTTCAAAAAAAGCAAGCCACCTCAAAAGTTCCTGGTGAAAGTAAGATAATTATAGCTGGCAATTCAAGAATGACGGGTGAATTATTTGTTGGAATATAAAGTTTAAACCACTTAGGATTCTCCATAACTCAGAAGATTTATGTTACTTTTGCCAGTACTGAGTATGTTCTATCAGATAAATACACCTTGTTTTATGAAGAAGGACTGCATTAAATTCAATTCTGGTGCTTTTCATGATGGCAATGTGTGAAACTTTTGAAGGCACTCCATTAATTGAGAAGACAGCTTCACTTTCAACAGCCACCAAGAGTTAAGAACTTATAAGTTATAAGAGAGGTAAACCGAATATATCTCTCTTCTGCTTACTTGAGGTGATAACCAAAATCAATAACAATTCAATGTGATAGTTACTAGTAAGTTGTGTGAGATAGTTTCTGAGGAAATGCTTCTAAAATAAATACCTGAGTTATATTTATATGTTATAACTTATATACTGCAAAGATAAGATGTATATTCTTTAACTCTTGGGGTTACACGATTATAAATTTAGAGCACTTGTTTCCAACACAAACATAAGCAGTAGCACCTTGTGAGTGCCAATACAAAACAAAATTTATCTAGTTTTAGAGACTAAGCTATCATAAAAGTCAGCAGGCATAGCCAATGGTATTAATGCTCTTACTCTCTCATAGACCCCATATGCAACACCTAATAAAAGTACAATTTTCATAGCTTTTATCTGTATGAAACCTAATTTTCTCCCATTCAAGTATTAATTCGTTCTTCAGAATTTTAGTTAGACTTACGCTTTCATGAGAATCTCCATTGCTTTATACCCCATTAATGTTCCCTTTTTCTTTCTGCTTTGCACCTATACTGGAGCATGTTGGACATGCTCATAAACATTAAAGACAACACCTAATGCTAATGTAAACAGATTTGAAACCAAAGAATGACAAGTGTACTATAGAGTCTAACATTAACATGATATGTCCATTATCAGCAGCATGGTATAGGGTCCCAACTATAAGAAAACAATAACCTGAAAAGAGACATAACACTAATAAACATACCAGAATCACAGCACACAAGGTCTATCATGGGAAACCCTAAAACAGGGAGGAAAAGCCCCTCTGAAACAGATCCTTGTCATAGCATAATCCAATACATAACCAGAGCCTGTCCATCTGATCCAACTCACTCAGATGGAGACTTCAAAGTTCAGACAGCAGGTTGACCTTCATATAAACCCTTTTGAAAATTGACCTTCTTCAGCCCTATATTATATCCTTAAATACTTCTCAAGCATGACTCAAAACCCTAACTCTTAGACCGGTAGACGTCTGCTACAATAAATGTCCATGATCCCTGATCCACTTCCCATGAAAAATGTCCACTGCACCTTTGACAAGTGTTCAACGTTCATCGGCATCAGGATAAAATCGGCAAGGGTCCAGAAAACCAAAAAATCATAAAAATCAGGAAAATCAGTAAAAATCAGCAAACATCGGCAAAATCAAGATACCATCAAAATATCGGTAAAAACCAGCAAACATCAGCTAGGCCAAAAAATCGTGATTTCGAGATAAAATTGGGGTGTTATCAAGATGTTCACAACACTGAATTAATCAATCAAACCCTAGTTCAACACCTGGGTGAAAAAGGCCCTTACAACACTTTGTATTTTACAGTCAAATATGAATTCAGTGTACCATTTGTTAATGGTTAAACCAGGAAAGCCAACATTTGTATAGTAGAAACTTACAAATGTACAGTAGAAACTTACAAATGCTTTAAATGCTGGCCTGTGTGCAGTCATTTCATGCATGCAACATCCTGCAAAATATTGAGCTCCGACTTTAAAGACTTTTTAAAAAGGCAAAGGGATGAACATTAAATAATAAAAAATGCAATTATGATCAACAGCAGGGTCTGAACAAGAGAAGGCAATATTTACCTAGTGACCAAATGTCAGACTTGAATCCATAAGGGATATCTGCTAGAAGCTCAGGACACATATAATTTGGAGTTCCCACAACCTGCAAAGCGAATGAATTCAAAAAACAAGTGGTAATTACCACCAAGGGTTTATGACAGGAGACTTTCCAATCAGAGTGTCTTGTAACAACAGCCAGACATTAATTCAAATTTTTTGGCTTTTTTGTTTTGAAAAATAGTTCAGATTCTATTACAGGAAATATGTATTTGGCTGACATCATCATCCATCGTCCTCCCAAAACATATGAACTTGTACTGTAGATGGAAAATGCAAAAGTTCTTCTGCCAGCAGAATATTCATGGCAGAACAGCCAGAAAAATGAAATTCTATTTCAAATATTTGGAATTCAATAAAAAAAATCGATGGATGTCCAACTCCCAGCCACTATTTTCAAACATGGACAAAACATCATAAGATCGTATTATGTTAGAAGAAAAGTTCAATAGTCTGCTAGATGATTTACTTTTGTTGTAATGCTATTCTAAAATTACTTGAATACAATGTCTTAAAAATCCACAATTTAGAAATAAGCCCGGTTGATCAAAGAATTTGGAGAATTTTTCATACCCATACCAACAAAAAACAGAATTTCACAAAATCACAAACATAAACCTGATATTTTTCTTATCAGTGTGTTCAAGTTGCACAACCATAAATACTATGCTTTGGATTATATCATAACAGCTTGACACAATCCATACAATATAAGGCTCGACCTAGATTATGGCCATGCAAGGATGTGATTTAGAACACTGTAAACTAAAATTGTAAAAACAATTGAAAAAATGTGTAAATCAGTGTTATAGCACAGCTCTGGCACATACCATGCACTGAAATTTCACAAAAAACACTTAAAGGAAAACCAATGCTCAACACTTTTCAACCAAACTATATATCTAATATGGCCTTTATAAGTCTAAACTGAACATAACGCACACTTAAACTATGAATATAGATAACAGTATGAAGTTTTCAAAAAAACTCACAGAAGAAGTAAGGTCGTCCTCATTCAGCCTCTTCGCTAATCCAAAGTCTCCTGCAGATTCCTTATACTAACTTAAACTGCTGATATTCTTCTTTCACAGAATAAAATTCACAGCTTTATTTCCAGTGTGGGTATTTATTAAAAAAATAGAAATTTGTGACAAGAGCAAAATGTTCAACACTTACCAAGACGGATATCCTGTTCCCTTGTCAAGAAAATATTTGAGCACTGAAAATAGCATCATATTTGATTCATGTTAATAGTTCTCAAGCTACATGATTAAACTAGTACTGTCCTTTCTAGGAAACAGTAGCAAAAATACTTAGATGAAAAGCTGTGCAAAAAATTAACCTTCAGATCTCGATGAAGGATATGGTTCGAATGCAAGTAGTCCACAGCCATCAAAAGTTGTACAAACCATTTGCAAAGTTTCTGAAAAATGTATCCAGTAAACTTTTAAATGATCATAGACATTAGAAATATAAATTGCAAGCATTTTGAGTAGAATATTCGCAAAGCTGCTCTAACAAGTTAGGGAAAAAAAAACATCCAACACTGACATCTTCCGGAAAATACACTCCATTAGCCCTTTTTATTGCTTCGGCCCTGCATTAATCATAGCAATTTAGTAAGACATTTAAACAAAAGATAATGTAATCTGTATAAGAAGCAACCTCATTTTACTGACAAGAGAAACTTACATGTCCCCTCCTTCACAGTAACCTAAAACAATGCACACATAGCATCCCTGCCAAGAAAAAATTCAAGACACTTAATAAACTTCACATTACAGTCAAAAAATGTACTAGATTTCCATACAAATAAAGATAAGGCACATGGTTCTGCAATAAAAAAATTCAGGAGGATTGGTGCCATAGGATATGTTCATTTGGAAGTCACAACATAGAGATGTTTAACCATACAGATAATTTAGCTTGCACAATTAAGGAATCCGTTATTACTAAATGAGAGGGCATATCTCTCAATTCAAAGACACCATATTTTTTCGAAAGATATTACTTTTTTCTGGCATATAGTTTATGGTATTAAAACAGTAAAAAGAAAAAGCATGCATGTTCAACAGGATGAATTCTTTCAAAATACCATTTCATTCTTGTTAAAGGTAGACCAGCCCTGTAGCATCAAACCTGGACTAAACTACATCAATTGAAATCCACTTCCAATTAAGAAGCACCAATTATATCTTCCGGAAAGCACAATGGAATCAGATGGAAAATGATATTAAGATCTAATATGGTAGCTTCAAATATCTTTTATTGCAAAAGGAGAACAATAACAGACCTTCTCTACCCATGACTCCTTGTATTCCACAATGTAGGGATGATGTACTTTCGAGATAAGGGCCATCTGGAAAACCAGCCATGCAGAACACAAATCAGAATAGCAAAGAAACCGAATGTGAATGAGAACAAATATAAATAAACAACTGCATAGTGTTACGAGAAAACGCAGAAGAATCAGAGATGCACAACAGGGTTTCATAATTCAACATTATTCAAGCCATATATCCCACTGTCTTCACACCATCAGTGATTTAATATGAAATATCAACATTTTTAGGTACCCTATAATTTGCAAAATTATGCCCTACAAATTAAATGAGTGGGCTATCGAACAGAAGGCAAGGGCAAAAATACATGACGACATGAGCAGACGATTGGAGTAGCACTGGTTTGAGAAACACATTCGACAAAAAAAAACACAATCAAGAAGAGGTATATACAAACAAAGGGAGACAAATGTGTACCTCTTGGTGGGCAGATCGTCGACATCTATCTGTTTGACGGGCAAGACGAATCTTCTTCAAGACATACCTGCAGAATTTTGACAACCATTTAAAATCTGTACATGCCCATGCTGTTGCCAATGTAAAATCCTGAACGAAAAGTCCTTAAAAAAGCATTATTGGTAAACCATATATTATTAAACTGAAATCGCGCAGAATCATATGTAACTGTGCTTCTACTAACTTTTTCTTTTCAAGCTTATGATGTACAAGAATCGCAGTCCCAAAGGCCCCTTTGCCAATCTGCTCCATCGCCTCATAGTGATCCATTTTGGACTCCACAAGCAGTCAATTCCAGAGTCAGTCGAATAATATTCCAGATAGGTATTTCCTTTCAAATCTTCATGATGCAGTGATATTTTTTCAATTTCAGACAGATTTCGTATTTGGGGATTCAATAGCACAGCTATTACAGAAAAAGCGCCTGACTTGAGTCTTCATTAACGAGACAATGCAACGCCCGCTCTACTTCGCCGGAAGGAACCCAAAACAGTTAATAGCCTGTAAAGACAAACAGATAATATTGTCGGGTCATACACATGGCTCAGAAATTAGCTAGAGTCCTGTCAAAAGAAGTCAAAACACAATCCCCTGAAATTTGTATTTAAGCCCAGAAGAATGTCAAAGTCCTTTAAAACACACACAATTAAGTCTGGACGAAAAACTATGGTTTTGATACATAACCAGATTGCATATTCGAAACGACAAGCACAAATAAATGGTGGGCATGGCAAGGTAACAACGGAGCCAAATCTGACTTTACGAAGAACAATCTCGCTAAAGACTCGGCCAAAACTGAGTTCCGTCAAATTAATCAGGCTAAGTCAGTCCATTGCTGAAAAGGAAAAACGTAAATTTACAAGTAGGACGAAATGCGAAAAAACCGAAGGTTGAGGGATTCAAGCAGGTCTCCGCTAGCGAAAATACAAAATACGCCCCCAGTTGAATAGCTTCAAAAAGAATACGATTTCCTTTCACTGTTTGCATACAATGGAAAGCTTCTCGTAATGATTTTACATTAGCAAAACTGCAATCTGAAGGTTGAAAATCCTAAAAGAAAGGGTACTCTTGAAAAAGAAAAATGCAAAACCAAAGATCCTTCGTAAGGAATTTGTTTTGACCGACCTTGTACCGTATAACTTCATTAAGCGACCTCCCAACACCGCCATCGACTTTCAAAATAGGATGCCAGAGGGCTATTCAGAGTACTTTCTTCACTGAAGAAATTTGAGCAGAATAGTTTTCTTTGGAAATTTGGAAGGAACACTTAGAACTAACTAAATACCACAGATATTGAGAAATAGGGCTACTCTGGAAGAAGATTTGAAGCAAAGAGCTTTCATTTTCAAAAGCCGAAATGCTTCAAAGACGGGACCATGACAAGTAACGCTTTAAAGTATTCCGACCAACCAGCCTTCATTTTCATCCAGAATAAATGCTTAGAGTATTGCGTCTTTGTGAAGCAAATTTTCTTTTTTCATAATTTCAATCAAGAAATCTTTGTTCCTTGGGGAATGCAGCTTTATTTTTGAACGTTCGAAAAAATAATTTCCATTCTGAAGACTCCGAATACTATATTGAGGCCAAGCCGAAGACTCCAGTCCCCATAGACTAGATTAAGGCCATTCGTGCGACTCCAAATACTACATTGAGGACATTTGTGTTTAGGTATTTACCTAGATACACTCATTTTCTAAACATTTTAGCAAATAAATCTCCGCTCCAAAACATCAGATGCTTCATCCATAATTCTCTGCAGAAAATCTGCCTTCGTTTTCGGAATTACGACATAAGCATTCTATGACAAAATTTGAACAGTTATATTTCACTTTCGCGTTTGCGACTTCAAAACCTTAGTTTGAAAGATTCCAACCGCAAAAGCTCCATGATTTGAAACGGGAAAGAACTCAAGAGTAAGGTTTCAAACAAAGCTTCCGAATTCCAATGCTGCATTTACGAAATTCTAAAAGTAGACGGTATCATCATCTGGTCTTGCGTGAAAAAGACCACCGTTTCTGGCCACAAATACAATACCAGGATGTTCAAATGATTCAACAAACTTTACCTCTATTTCATAGTCTTAAGCCAAAAATCACAATCCAAACTTCAATGAGAAGCTGGAAACTCACCGCTACATTCATTAAAGAAGACATCCCTTTCTCGTGTTGCGTTCAATTTCCACCTCAAAAATACAATATCGGTTAAATTTTGCACAGGTTGTAGCGCCCAGCCAATGCACCTTGAAATCACATCTTGCGACGGTAAAGCCTTTATTCCGCTCCTGCTGCCGCCGCCATGCACAGCGACTGTTGGAGAACAAACCTTTATTATCCTCTGGAAGGAGCACAGCATTCAGAGGTAGGTCCGGTCACGGTGAAATAAAATAATCTAAACCGTGAGGTCTTCTGTATACAGAAGAAAATTCAAAAGCCAGAGAAAAAAAAAATAGGGGAAAAGATTGAACAGTGGTTGCGCGCCTGTAAAAGAAAAACATATTGCAAAGAAAAGAAATGATTTAATATTTTAATAATTGATAATTTAGCCTGATTCAAAACACGCCCACCGTACTTTGACTCTCGAAATTTGGGACCCGGGGTTGTCATGATCGCCGAGTTTCTTCCGCTGCCGGGCACTGGGCAACCACCATTGTTTTTAACATTACCGTACTGAAAAAGGTTAAAACAATTCAAAAAGGCCATTCAAAAACGCGAAAACCACTTTTTTGGGGGGTTTTCACACCAGTAAAAACCTTGATTTCTTGGCATCGATTCATTGTTTTTTACTTCCAATATTTAAACATCACCTTGGTATCTGTTAAACCTGTTGTTGGAGCGTCAAATCGAACAACGAATGAGGTAACATGGTTGCACACCAGTCGGGATATAAAGTGGGTCACTACGGTTGGGTTTCAGGCGTCGCATGTTTCTTTTCATAATGTTTCTGCAAAAGTTTATAACTCCACTCAATTCGATCGTGTTGCCATCTTAACGAGATATATTCAAATTTTGAATTTAATAAAATCCATATAACGTAATGATTATAAAAGTGGCCTATTCAACTTTTAAGTAACATAATAAAATGTGATATATTCAAATTTCTATGAAAAAATGAAAGTGATATATATAGTCACATTTTAATGAATAAATTATTTTAGATTGAATTTAAAAGATTACATTAAAAATAAAATATTACAAGGGATGAATTGAAATTTTGTTTCACTAAAATTTAGAATTATTTTAATGGGTTAAGAAGTCTTTATATTATTTTCTAGGCATGGTTAATGTTTAATTTTCCCAATTCAAAAATATATGGTTTAAATGAAAATCTATTAATATTTTAGGTGAATGGTTTTATTAACAGATTATTGCAGGTGAATAGTTTTTTTTCAATAATAATAATGAGTCCATTTTTATGTGTAAGTTTTGCCCATTTAAAATAAATAAATTATGGTTTAATGATTGAGTTTATTTTCAATTATAATTTATAAAATGTGAAGTAGTGATAAGTCAATTCTTATTTGTAAATTTTCAAAAAAATATGTATTTATATGATTTGATGATTAAATTTCTTAATAAATATTCAAGTTTCAAATATAATTTATAAAATGCCATTAAAATAAAATATGGCATATTAATAATTAATTTTAAAATTTATTAATAATTAAAAATCAAATTTTATTTATTTAATTATGATTAAATAATTAATAAGAAGATAATATTAATACTAATCACTCAATTTAATTTTATCACTCAATTTAATTTAAAATTATAATTTAGTATCTTTGGTTTATAAGAAAACAATTCTTCATATACCTTATTTCTTTTGAGTTTCAATATATATATATATATATAATCATTAAATTTATTTATTATAATATTTTAAATTTTATTTATTAAATTTTAATTAATAATTAAAATAAAATATAATTCTATTAATCATTAAAATTAAAACATTATTTAATCAACAAAATTATAATTCATTAATAATTAATATTAAAACATTAGGAAAACCTTTAAAAATAATATTAAATCCGATTGAAATCATATGCATGGGAGATAAGATGTGACCTTTTTAATGATCGAACTTTAGAAAAATTTTAGTTTAAAAAACTATCAGCATCAGAAATTGCAACGTTGATCGACCTAATTTATGGTCAACAAAGCCCTCCAAGAATTTATAATTGGCAGAAGAGTACGTGAACATAAAGATTATGGTGGTTTTAGACTAGAGAGAGGATAAATTAGGTAATTGGGTCTTTTTAAATTAAATATTTTATTAATAAAGAAAAATTAAAGCATTATTGCATAAAAATGATTAGAACAATAAAATATGGCAATAAAAGACAAGGTTCTAAATGATTTAGATCCCAACTCATTTGTGAATATTATTAGGTTATTAATTATTGTTATGATACACGCAGAAGAGGTGACAAATATTATATATATAATTTGGTCATATATTAGTATTAAAATGTTAAATAGAATATATATAGATACAATGAATTTATAAAGATTATTGTGTTCGTTTATGAGTAATTAAGGTAATAAATTTAGATTATTTTTTGTATTGAGAAAGTATAGATTAACAAAAGACAAAATATCACCCAGACATGTTTAGAAGGAAACTAAGTTATTCTAATCTTTTAAGAGAATTAATATCAAAAACAATATTGATAGATCCCACCAAAAAGAAAACTAGACATGCCATAACTAAGGAGTCTAAGATTAAGTCTAAATAGGAATGATAACTAAAACAATTATCAAAATAGAAAACCACAGCAAGAAAACTTGTGGTTAGTTGTGATTGCACTCATTAAGAACATTAGAGGTAAAATGGACATAACCAATAAGGAAACTGGGCATGCCATAACTAAGGAGTCTAAAATTAAGTCCAAATCGGAATGATAACTAAAACAAGTATCAAAATAGAAAACCATTAGTTGTGATTGCGCCCATTAAGAACATTAGAGGTAAAATAAACATAATTGGGGTGTCCTTTGAAGAGGTAAAATGGACATAACCAATAAGGAAACTAGGCATGCGATAACTAAGGAGTCTAAGATTAACTCCAAATAGGAATGATAACTAAAACAAGTATCAAAATAGAAAACCATAGCAAGAAAACTTGTGGTTAGTTGTGATTGCGGCCATTAAGAACATTAGAGGTAAAATGGACATAATTGGGGTGTCCTTTGAAGATGTAAAATGGACATAACCAATAAGGAAACTAGGCATGCCATAACTAAGGAGTCTAATATTAAGTCCAAATAGGAATGATAACTAAAACAAGTATCAAAATAGAAAACCATAGCAAGAAAACTTGTGGTTAGTTGTGACTGCGCCCATTAAGAACATTAGAGGTAAAATGGACATAATTGGGGTGTCCTTTGAAGACCCAACAATTCGACTAGGAGCACACCACCATTCTTTCACACCAAAGAGGAATAAAGAGTAATGAAGAGCTTGTTATGCTTGTGCAACACTTCCAATTGTTGCCAAATTTCTTTCCAATTTATTTCCCTGAACATCATAACATGAGCCTCGAAAGCCTTCATGTGCCACTAGAGTTTTATTGTTCATAGAATTTATTTTCATGAGTGCGACTAGAGTCAAAGTCATAGAGGAAATCTTGGTTCATGTATACTTCTTCTTAATAAATCTACTAAACATTGGCGTCCTCCTTAATGAATTTAATAAAGTGTGAGATGTTGGATGGCATGGTCCAATGGAAGGATGAGGTTGTTGCAGGCTTCTTACCTGGTGCGATGGAGTGGGGACTTTCCCCTCTAAGAAGCTTGTCGAGCCATGACTAGAACAAGGATAGGAAATCCAAATGAAACAAAATCAAAGGTTGGAGTGAAGAGGAGCATGCATGCTTCTCATGAGCTAGATGACATGTTGAATCACTTGACATGGAAAGATGAAAGTGAAGGAAAAAAAAACCTCATCCTAGTGGTAATTTTCGTTACTCTTAGTCATTATTGCCATTGACTTTCCCAAAATCATTACATAGTAGCTCCTTTGAATGTTGATGTGTTATCCTTGAAGGCTTTGGCTGCTCAATAACCTCCTCCAACATGAGATCACATATTGAGACATCAACAAAATTACACATGGTAGTCCATGATGAATGGAGGTTATTATCATTCACCATATGATAGTTATCTCTAACTAACACCCCACTCGGGGAATAGTTGTAAATTTTATTATTTAGTTGTACAAAAATTTTACTCAACAAAAGAAAATATCAAATGATGCTTAAACCTCTCTCGAATATCAAAGGAGTTATCTTGTTTTATATTAGTTTTCAAAATAAAGAGGTGACGTGAAATTAAATATAGTTATAAATTTCATTATTTATTTCAAAGTTTTTCTTCAACAAAAGAAAATATCAAATGATGATTTAAGAGTGTAGAAGATTTTGATACATTATAGTAAGAGTTAAGAACAAATTCGACTTTTTACTAACCACAATAGTAACTAGTAACCACAAGGCACTCAAATGGATTTGGACCCATAATATATGGCCTCCTCGTCAACAATGTGCTTTGCTTAGATGGTCGAACTAATTGAGTTAACCTTGGAACTTATGTGTATGGAAACCATCCCATCCCATCCTCAATGCAAAAGTGGTAATCATGTCACAAGCAAGAACCGTGTGGGAGGATAACATTCCCTTTTTTAAACTAAAGTAGACTCAATTGACATATATGCATAGATCGATGGATAGAACCCCATTCCCTTTTTTGTATATGATGGTAATATTAATGGTGACCCCTTATGATCAACATTGAAAGTTAAGTAATCAAAAAGAGGAAATTTACTATGAATTTCTCAAAATGTCATTTCATAATCAAACACAAAGGAAATGTAACTCTTACATCCCATAATGTTAAAGATAAAGCATATTATAAAGATATAAATAAGCGTAACAAAACTAAAACTGCAATTTTTCAAAATGTTATTTTCATAATTAAAACATTTCGTAATTTTAAAAGTAAAGTACATTATAAAATTGTAAGAATGCAACAACGCTAAAGGCATTGATTGACTACATATTTTTCAAACTGTCATTTTCATAATGAAATTCATAATCAAACATGGTAGAAAGGAACCCTTACATTCCATAATATTAAAGGTAAGACACATTATAAAGATATAACAATACAACAACATTAAAAGTGATGATTGACTACATATTTTTCAAAATAACATTTTTATAAATAAACATGTTAGAAATGAAACTTTCATATTCTGTAATACTAAAGATAAATTAACTAGTTGTAGAATTTGAAAAATGTAAAATCCTAATTTTTCTTTTTTTCTTTCATTTATATGTAAATAGCTTGTAATATTCCTCAAATTGCTTTTAGACATGTTGTATCGTCTAGATTTAATACATAAACTTATTCTCTTTTTAACTCTAAATGTTTCAATTTATAGTGTCTCTCCATGCCACTCGAGAAAATTTTCAACAATCACCACCCACCGGAAAAAGACACTAGTTCTATATATAATAACTTACAAAGTTGCAAATCTTAATTTATCTTAATTTACAAAATTGAGTATCTTAATTTTACCTTTTGTTTTAATAAAACAATCTTGAAAAAAATATTTTCTATTAATAATTACTCTTTAAAATCATTTTATTTTGAAACTAAATTGTATGTTAATAAATTTTTTATATTTCCATAATCTAAAACTTAAAATTATTAATATTCTTTATCATTTTAATTAAAAAGCCACACACTTTAAAAATAAAAATTACAAATAATAAAAATAAAAATATTATTTTTAACTTTTAATTAATATAATTAAAAAACTAAAATTGTAACAAAAATGTTAATAAAATTTAAACTAAAATTGTAACAAAAATGTTAATAAAATTTATATATTATTATAATAAAAAAAACATAAAATTATTAACCATTTTCTATTATCTAATCAAATAAATCTAATTAAAAAACTATTCAAAGAAAAAAGAGAGTTATTTTTTCAAATAATTATTAATATAATTTAAAAATAAAAATTCAAAACTATAAAATAACTGAAATAAACTTCAGAGTGCACCCTCCACCAAGAGGAAGATGACAAGGATATTGAACATTCTACCTTGAATATTGACTGTTACTTCGGACACGAGATTCACACAAGACTCACCCTAAATAACAGCATAATTGAAGTACTCCCCTCAAAGACCGTGTCGTTCAAAAGATTTAATAATTTTTTTTAACTAAATCAATGTTACTGTAATCGTATTAAAAAATATGGTATGTAAAAAAATTGGTCAATCAAAAAAATAAAATATTTAAATTTTAAATATATGTCTATAATATGAATCTGAACTATTTTTTTAGAAGAAAAAAAAGCTGGCCTTTTCTCTTTGATATAAAGACACGTATATGTATCAGAAAAAGAATACAATGTAACATGAAAAAATTCAAATAAGCAAAAATTCGCATTGGTATAGTATGCAAGTATTAACAAGTAGCTTATAGATAATCAGTATTAACAAGTAGTTTATAAATAATTTCTAATATTCATTAAAAAAAATCACGTTACATTATCAAAATCATGGTTTATTTTAGGATTTTTGTCATTAATATCACTTTTAAATATTAAAATAAGATAGAAAAAGTTTAGTATGTAAAGTCAAATTTTGTTTGATTGATGGGTATATTTTTAGTAAGGTTGTGATAGAGGAGTTTGATAACCAATGACACTAACATCAAGGTACATAGAAAGCTTGATACTCTCGATTAAATACTAGTTCCTTATTGTCATACATGCCAAAATCCAATGGAAACATTGCAATTCCCCCAATCCAGAAATCGTAAAAAATTGTTATATCTGCTGAATTTTATATGAGATCTAAAATTCTATTTTCTTCATATGAAATCTAATGAAGCGGATTTTGAGTGAGATCTAAAATTCTACTTTCTTAAGATGAAATCCAATGATGTCAAAACCACTCTCAAATATCCCTAGTCATTTTATAATAATGTTAAAAATTTAAGTAAAAAAATGTTATTTTTCATTTCATCATTTTACTTTAAAAATTTAACATCATCATAAATTATATAGCAATACTATGGTGATAAACTTAAATACTAGGTTATCTCACTCCATTTATTTTTTTTATGCATTTGTAATATCTTTGGTCAAATTATACGAAATCGACCCGTTCAATACAAAATAAAAAAATCAACGGGTTCAATGAAAAAAAAGGCCATTTCAATATCGAACCAACCATTTTCGATTCTAGACCTCAAACCAAACCATTTAACCTCAGACCAAGACCAGACGACTCCACCCGTTCCAATAACATTGAATTAGACACCAATGTCTTCATCTCTAATATGAACAATTATCTTATTAAAAAAAATTGAAATGGAAGCAAAGTAGAATAATATACATTTATGAGAGAGTGGTTTAGTGAAAAATAGGTTTAACCAAATAAAATAATTTACATTTTTTTTCAGTAAGAAAAAATCATCATGTTATATATTGAGAGTAATATATGGATCGTGGATACAATTTGAAGACCGCAGTCTTGGTGTAATGTTCTGAATATAATGCATCAAGTCCTCGGTCACAAAGACGAGGGAAGAAAATACATATATAATTGGATCCGGATGAGCGCATATGATTGCGTAGAAGGAGACAGCAGCATGTGGAGCATAAAAATAGAATATGTGCGCATGAGTTGACATGGATATCAAAAAAGAGAGCAACTGTGCGATTGAAACTGCGCCAAGATAATGAGTGTGCCTAAAATAAAGAGGGATCCAGAGAAACAAAATATTACAGCCTTTGGATAATATTGAGAGAATCATTGACATATAAGAAAAAACCGAGCTTCAATGCGCTGATGCAGGAAGGTCTCGGCAGTCAGATCTGAGAGGGCATGGATCCCATATTTTAAATAAAATAATTTACATTTATGATTGTCATTCACTTAAAAGCATGATTTTATTAGTTAAGATTTGATTTTTATTTTTATTTAAATAGTGGAGAGATTTATTATAATTTTGTTATTAAGTAATGGTTAGGATAATTATTATTCACTATTATTTATGAACGTGATTTAATTAAATCTTTTAATTAGTTTATCATTATTATTAAAGAGGAAATGTATTACTACATTAATAATTTATAAGAGAGCAAGATAACATTCTTACCCCCTATTGCTTGATCTTGAATTTTACTTTTTAATATAGAAAAACAAATTATTAATTAAATAAAACTAATTTTAAATTGTATTTAAAAAATAATAAATATTTAAATTTTAATTAAATAAAAACAATTTTTTAATTATAAAAAAAAAAACATAAATTTATTATATAAAATTGAATTAATTTAGTTTTTAAAACTATTTTTATAAATGAAAAACAATGCATATTTTACTTAACACAAAATCAAAATATGGGCCTAGAGTATGTCTTAAATTTTCTTCTAGTTGGCTAAGAGCTCGTTTTCCTCGGACGTAAGGAAACAGGTTAATGACCCAAGACCTAGAGGCATCTGGCAAGAGTGAAAGCATGCCCCCATAAAGAAACAAGGTAACAACCCAAGACCTAGAGGCATCTGGGAAGAGTGAAAGCATGCCCCCTTACAGACCACCATCAGGTTAATCCAGGTTTTGGGTTGGTTTGTTGGTTTGACAACTGAGTTATGATAGGTTTTCCCACCTAAGAAAAAAAAGCACACAAAATCAAAATAAAAAAGGAAAATTTTCACAAATAAATATTAAATAGAAATTAAATCGTACATCGCATATGAATTTGATGTGTGGGGCTGAAATAGCCTTCCCTTAATATATTCAAGTTAGCTCAATTAAAGAATTATGTTATTAACCAAATAGATAAAACATGCATACGATATTATGTAACATAATTCAACCCTATCAAAATGATGCTAGTGTGCTCAATCGCTAACTACATATAAAACTAGCACAACCACATTAATAAATGTGGTTGATAAACATTGATAGGCATATATCAACCACATTTATAAATACACATCAATACACATTAATATTTATATACATTTATATGAACTTCCATATACAATATTGTCCATTTATATATATCAAATGTACATTATTGTGCATATTAATATATTAATGTATTTAAATGTACATTAATGTACTTTAGTGTATAATGTACATTAGTGTAATTATTGTTATGCACACTAATGTATATTAACTAAAGTACATTGATGTATAGTAATGTATATTAACATACATTAATGCAATAGCACAACCACTTTACAATGGTTAATGTGGTTGATATAGCCAAAGGCTTCAATTGTATCTACCAATGGTAAATTTATAACAATAGAAATAAAAGGGATTAATACCAAAAACCCTGGGGTTTATAATCCCTTGGGTTTATAATATCAATCCCTTGGGTTTAATACTAAAACCATAAGGGGTTATAAATCCAATGTAATAACATTAATCCAAGGGATTAATACTAACAACCCAAGGAACTATAAACCCAAGGGAATAATATTGATACAAGGGGTTAATACTAAAAACCTTGAAGTTTATAATCCCTTAGGTTTTCACTATTAATCCCTTGGGTTTATAATATCAATTCCTTGGGTTTAATAGTAAAACTTCAATGCATTATAACCCAAGGGATAATAAACACAAGGGATTAATACTAAAAACACAGTGAATTATAAACCCAAGGGATTAACCAAAGGGATATAAACCCAACAAATTAACCCAAGATATACAAATCATAACATAAATATTAAAAACCCTAAGATAAACATGCTTGACCATGCTTGACAATGGTTGCTTTTCATTTTGAGACAATCCCATTCACAATGCGAAGTTTGACAACGTTTGAGCATGGTCAACCATCTTTATATACCTTGGGTTTATAATATTAATTCCCTAGCTTTAATATTATTCCTTTCGATTTATAATCCACTTAGGTTTACTATTAATCCCTTGGGTCTATATTCCCTTGGGTTTATAATATCAATCCCTTGGTTTAATACTAAAACCACAAGGAATTATAAACCCAAGGTAATAACATTAACCCAAGGGATTAATAATAAAACCCAAAGAATTATAAACCCAAGGGAATAATATTGATACAATGGATTAATTCCCTTGGGTTTATTAATGATCACCATTATTGCAGCAAGGATGTTGTAACTCCTAGGGCTACCAACTTTACTTCATCAACCCAGGGTTCGTACAAACTTGGAGGTGATAGTGTTGTATACACAAATAGATGTAATGGGTCCACTCTTTGTCACTGTTGAGCTGGGGCGATAGGCCACTAGGGTTTCTCAAACTAGCCTTCTATTGATTAGAAGAAGTCTTATTACCAATTTAGAGAGGAGAATTTTACCCTAATTAAGAGAATCGAAATGTTACTTACTACAGTAAGGAAAGACTGAAAGAAATGCCTACAAAACAACATAACTCATCTAGCTATTTGTTAACATACCATGCTGGCAAAAGAACTCTAATTTAACACATGTGAGGTATGAATTAGTTTGAGCATGAAGTCTGATCTAAACAAGCACTTAGCTGATGTGTGCATGAATAAATATAAAGACTTTTTCTATTTATCTTTTTGTTTGAAAAATGTAAATGCTAATCCTTCTTGGTTGCATGGCAGGTGAGATAGGTGTGGAGGGACATGAGTGAAATGGTCTAGATGGCTTGGAAGGAAAGGAGGGATCTACTCCTAGCTTTAGTGGTTTTTTTTTACAATTCAGCCTCAAAACATGCCACTACAGATTTTCCTATAGGATGTCTACAAGATGTCCTAGTTCACCTATAAGATCCCCTGTTTTCCTATAGGAACAGGCTGAAAACATAGGGAGTGGTTTGAAAGGTGGGATGGAGCTTGGAAAAGGTGAGTAAGGAGGGAATAAGGCAAGGGAGTGGTAGGCACTCACTCAGAACTCAAACCAAAGCTTTACGATGGTTGGATTTGCTCAATAAGCATGGCAAGTTTTCCTTGTAAAACAATAATTCGAATTGAGAACTTAGTGGCTTTTGGTGATCATGGGCGGATATGGTTTGGCTGAGGTTGATGATATGATCTTCCTACAATGTAGAAACTCTTGCAACATATACATCATTGTTGGCATTTATCCATAAATTCATCTCAAACAAGAAGGATTTACTTAAATAAAAGAAAACAAAATTTTCATCATTTATTTGCTAAGTTCATGCATGGGAATGCTTGAAACCATTATGAAAGCAACATGAAATCAATGCAAGACCTAAGATATCAGAAATGTCAATTGCAACCTATCTTCTAAAACTGAAAGATGATAACCTAGTTAGCAGAAAAACCTTAAATTTCATAAGAAACCAAAATTTTGACCTTTTTGGGCTGAATGGGAAATGTTCCTCAAGCCATGATCCCTGGAAGGGAGAAATGAGGTAAGATCCACTTATTGTCAGCCTTTTTCGAATATTTTCTTATCTCTATAATGCTATTGTTAGAACTATCCACAAATGGAAGCAAACTAATATAACATATCAATACTTGCAAATTAACAACACATAAATCAGTGTGGCAACTAACTATGAGTACAAGCCTAAACATGCATATACAACAAGAGGAACTTTTGCTGCTAGGTTTGGACCCTAACCCAAGAGCTTCAACCTTGTGAGTCAACTCAATGCTGGATCAAGGGAATGCTGCTCATTTTCATTAAAGAAATCAGAAATACATAAGAGTGCTTGGTTACAATCCTCTAACTCGAAAACTGTTTAACTATCTTGAACAAAAAATCTGAATCCTAATGAGGCTCTAGGCCTATTTATTCATATAACTGAAGTTGCCAACAACTTCCTTAAATCTAGGGAGGCTTGGCTCCCAATCTTGAGATCAATTGGTTCTTAACTGTCACTGGCTTGGCTATCAATGATCCTCATGAATCGGTTGCTTGCAACTCCGAGCTAGTGTGATTTGATTGAGGGATCTTTGAGTCAGTGAGGAGTTAAGGAGGGAGATCTCATCTACTATAATATCTCCTACTTGTCTCATTCAAGTTCCTGCACCCTAATTAGTCACAATTTTCTCTAAAACCTACAATCAATGCACATTAGACCACTAGACATGACATCTTACTTTTATTCATCTCATTAAGCAAAATATAATTAAAACATGTAAAGGATTATGAGAAGTGTTGATTTTAGTAAGCTGGAGGTGCATTAAGGTCCATATATTTTAACCATTGATGAGCCTTATCATTTATAATATCAATTCCTTGGGTTTAATAATAAAACCCCAAGGCAATAATATTAACCCAAGGGATTAATACTAAATACCCAAGGAATTATAAACCCAAGGGATTAACCCAAGGTATATAAACCCAACAGATTAACCCAAGGTATATAAACCATAACATAAATATTAAAATCCCTAAAATAAACATGCATGACCATGGTTGATAATAGTTTATTTTTATTTTGAGACAATCTCATTCACAATGCAAAGTTCGACAATGGTTGAGCATGGTCAACCATCTTTATATACCTTGGGTTTATAATATTAATTCCTTGGGTTTAATATTATTCCTTTCGGTTTATAATCCCTTAGGTTTAATAGTAAAAACCAAAGGAATTATAAAACATAGGGAATATTATTAAACCCTTAGACGAAAAAACCCAAGGAATCGATATTATTAACCCACAAGCAACCACATATAAATCATCAAGCAACAGTGATACTTTATTTTAATAAGATATTTTTAAAATAATTTATATCATATTTTTTAACATTTTTAATGGAAATTTTTTTCTTCACAATGAGCAAGTTACAGTTATTATAAGTGATATAAAGGATTTTTAACCAAAATGCTTTTCTTGAAGATCAAAAAGTTACACTTATCTTACGTAATAATCTCATTTAATAAACTCAAGGGAATAATATTAAACCCTATTATATTATAAACCCCGGGGAATAATATTAAACCCTAAGGAATAATATTAAACCCTTAGGCTTATTAAACCCTTAGGTTTAATATACTTTGGGTTTATACAGCTTGAGTGGGCCTAACAATTAAGAGTGTGTGTCTCCTAAGAGGTCATAGGTTCAAAACCAGAGGGGATAGAGTATGTATGCCTTCGTAGACATAGTAGTCAAATCGTTGTGCCAAGGTGGGTCCCTTGTCCCATAAACAAGGGAGTCTCATACATAATTAATTTATATTACACAATTTAAAATTAAATAATATTAAATATTAAATAATTATGATTATTTCTATTAATTATAATGATAATAATAATATTTTTATTGCAATAGTTTTTTTGTATTATTATTTTTATTGTTATATATTTATCAATGGTAGATATAAATGATATAAATGAGGCCTTCGGCTATATCAACCACATTAATATATTAATGTGGTTGTGCTAGTACACAAGAAGGTATAATCTCTTATTTTGTCTGGTTATCTGAAGATTTTTTTTAATTATTAAAATTTGTAGATATTTTACTTAGTAATAATTTATATTGTATTTTTTAATTGAGTGATAAAGGAAATACTTTATTTCTGATATTGTGAATAAATTGTTATAGGTCCTCAACTACATGTAAAATAATGAAATAGATGGTAGTGTATGAGTTTATCCGTAACATGTAAAATTTATGAAACAAAAAGTTCATATTGGCTCTTTATTGCCATAATGGGCTTTCATTGAATGGTGGCTTTTTGTTTGCAGAACAAGTTTGAGATGTTTCACTGAATAAGACCTCACTACAAGTTTCTTTTTCTATTTTTCCATTTGCTTATTCTGTTGTTACTAGTTTTGTGTGTCCCTGAGAGGAGTGGGATCCCTCTTTGCAAAGAGCTGACACCTTTGTTCTTTGTCCCTTATTTCTATCCCCCTTGCTTTGTAGTCTCCCACTCTAAACCCATCGATGTGCACCCTCTTCATCCTTTGAAGTTTGGGGAGCAATTTGTGCTTCCTTTAATCCTATGCTTTTTAGCTTTCTCCCTTTGGAGGTCCTCAAGCATAGAAAGCCCTAGTTTTAGATGCAAAGGCTACAAGGACCGACACTATCATTTAGTTACATGAGCTCAGCAGGGTGTTGAATCTTCTACAACAATGTACTAGGGACAGACCCCCCCCAACCATTTGAAGAAAAAATAATACGACAGATGTTGAGGGTAGGGTGGAAAATAGTTGCATTCATGGTGATAATATTAAGGATGATATCGAGAATTGGGTTCCAAACATTGGAAACACTCAAAGCAAGAACACCAAGTACCTGCAAATACTGAACTGTATTGGAAAATAAAAACTATCATGGGAAAAGTTCTAGCTGAAAGAAATGAGGCTCACTAGGAACTTTTGCTTCCAATGGATGTATGACAACTACAAATCAAGCAAGTTGATCACAAGATATCCATATTAGCTAGAAAAACAAGCTAAATTTTGTCGTTCTGAGTTCCAATAGTGAAGAAGTTACCAACTCTTTTTGCATTTAACATGCAAAAACTTTTGACTTTTTTTTTTAATCTAGGTAGCAATATTGCTACCATTATCTAATATAGTACTAAGTTTTCTCTAGGCATCTTATTAAGTTTAGTTCGTTTTTGAAAAGGCATCTTGTTAAGCTTAATACTTTCTCGAAAAACTTTTAAATTTATAATTTCCACCAAATTTAGTGCACAAAATGGTTGTATTTTTGTTATTGGTATTCAACAATATTATTACTATTTAATTATTTTTTCCAAATTAATATAAATATTTTATCTTATAAAATTGTCATATTGAAAACTAAAAGAAATATAATTTTACAATTTTTGTTGGTTAGAGAAATTGGCAACTGAGGTTGATTCCAACTGCTATCACTATAAACTCTAGATATATATATACCTCTTCCACATACAAAAGTGAATCAAAATATTTAAACATCAAACTTCCTCGCACATAATACTTTATTTACATAATATCATCACTTAAACTATTAAAAATTAAATATAATTTTATAATTAATTAAACTAATTTAAATAATTAATTTTACTATAAAGTTCACCGTATCACATTGCATCTATTTAAATTAACCTTTATTCAAATTTGACATGGTATATATAAAATATATATATACAAATTAAAAGAACATTCAGAATTATGTGGAGGAAAAAAATTCACAAATTAAAAAATAAATAAATAACATATTACCATTTATGAGTGGAACTTTTATGAGTGGAACTTTCATTACATGCGGCGCATGTGATTGTCCTTCCATCTTCATTAGATTTGTGTTCCTCTCTATTTAGATTCCTTATGCGGTGGCATGTAGGCCCGGTCACGCCTGCCTTCCATAAAATGCCACCTTTGGTACCTATCCCCATCCACCCATAAAACTATCACCTCGTGGATAAAGTTCTTCTTATTACAATTTGCCAAGTAAGCGTGATCATCAGTCGTGTGAGCGTGGGGTAATTATGAAAGTAAGTTTGTACTGCACCTAAATTTGTCCAATAAACGCGCTGATCCAAAGCAGTGGTTTTGAAGTTTTGGTTTTGGAAATTATCATGATAGCATCACCCTTAGTCATCATGCTTTAAAATATGAGAAGCCGACAAAACCTTCCAACATGACGTTATAAAGGCATGTATATCATGAACTATGAATGCCTTTTTTAAGACGTTCTAATGGCGTGTAGGCTTTTCATGTGTTTGGTAACATTCGGGCATAATATAAAATCTTGTTTTAATCTCTTAAAAGCTATAGACAAATATGCCAGCAAGCCATATGAAAGAAAAAGCTGGAGGTCTCATCTTGGAAATATGATGTAATAGGGAAGGCATGTCCTGCATCCTGTCTAATTGTCTTACTCTACGCAAAGGAAGGTGAATAATCAAATCTGTGCAAAACATTAGAATATTTAACAGATTTTAAGATTCCATTATGCCATGAGTTTAATGTGCTCACATATATCATCACTAGTGTGAATGATATGTGAAGTAAATATGCAGTTGTTTTTCTAGGGAGAAAGCAATATGCAGTTGTTTTTCTAGGGAGAAAGCAATGAGTTTATAAGTATAAAAATATTTGAAGCTTATGCCTTCAGGGAAGGAGTAAGACTTCAAGAAAGTGCCCTAACTGAAATATGGAATGAAGAGACAAAAAGCATGTGCTTAATTCGATAGATTTGTGGAATCAAAGTAATAATAATATTTTAAACTTTTAAAATCCATCAGAAAAAGGAGTTGTTTATAATGCGACTTTTTGGAGATTCCGGTGACGGAATCCGGCAGAAGAAATTGAGGTTAAATCTTGATTTGTTGCAGTTAAAATGATTTTTTAACTACATATTTGGATTCAGCACCCTGAAAAACCCCTGGGACGCTTTGATTGTGCAGAAACTAGCTATCAAACTTGCGATTCTAATAAATTGCTGCCGGATTTTGACCGGAAAAACCCACCCAAAAGGCTTCCAAAAAATCACATTATAGACAACTGCTCAAAAAAAATAGATATGTCTCACTCGTTGAGTTCAATGTATGTAACCTAGATTATTAACATCGCAATTACCCTATAAATTTAGAAAAATAAAAAATTAATATGGCTGGTTGTCGGCAATTTTTATTGGTGCACGTGGCACCATGAGCACCGAGCTCCCTGCTAGAAAAGGTGCGGAGCTATAGTGGTGGGATTAGTTTCCAGGATTGACCTTGGTCATTTATGAGACTGAGAACCCTAGTGCGCCAGCCTGAACATCATCAATGATCCTGAGCAGAATATCCAATATGGTGCCCCAAAAGACAAAAGTAACCCTCTGCCTGAAACAGGCGTGATTTTTACTGTCAAATGATGAATTTGAAAGTCTTTCTGGATGTTGATAGGATTTTGGTTGCGTGAGTGAAAATGTTTGAGTAACAACACCTCTAAGTAAGGTTTGTGTGAATCTCTCCACTTGTTTCAGAAGGCAGCACTCCCTCAATTAGTTGAAGTTCACAATAAGAAATGAAATCAGACACAGATTGCCCATGAGAGCTTACTTGAAAGATAACATTGAAAGAAATTGCAAAATAAAAAGCTCTGGCTATTAAAGGGGTGTGCTGCAATGAAATCAATAGAATAATGTTGCGGCTAATTTTGCCCTATGGGCTATGGTAAGGGTTCTTCACAGGAAGGTAAGGGTTCTTCACAGGAAGAAAAAAAACAGATGGAAAGGGTGAAGGTTAAATGGCGTCTAAAAGAATGTGACTTCTTCACAATTCGAATTCAGTGAAAATGTGAAGGGTAAATGGCGTCTAAAAGAATGTGACTTTTTCACTAGTCGAATTCAGTGAAAAGCTTCGTATACCAATATGACATCAGAGAATTGCATTCTGAAGGTCGAAAGAAAGAAGGGGTCAAAGAATTGCATTTTAAAATTTGAAAAACTTGAAAGAAATGGTGTAGAAAAAAAAGTAAAACCAAAGATCATTCTTCATAATAAATGTCTTAAAGCACCTAGCACCATAATTACTGAAACGGGTTTATTCTCTGAAAAAAATCGACAAATATAATTTTCTTTGGAAGTTCATAAGAGGAGTTTTGACCAAATAAATACCGCAGATATTGAGAGATGGGGCTCCTCCTCTGGGAAGATTTAAAGAAGACAAACCTTTGTTTTCAAAATATTTATACTATAACCAGCAAACTCCTACAAAGTATCCGGACCACGTAATTTTCTTCAGAATGAATGTTTAGGGCATCTGGTTTTGTAAAGGCGAGTAATCCCGTGTTGCTTAAAAGTTTGATATAAATTCCAATCTGAGGACTTCATTGTCCAGATACCAGAATGACGATATTCACATTAAAATCTGTTTATCGTGCTACATTTAGGAATATTCTTAAATGTGTTCCTCTCTAAACATTTTAAGAAATAAATCTCAGGAGCGAAACATGCATGATGCGACGCTTCACCACATTTTTTTGCGAAATATCTGCCGTCGGTTTCAAAATTACAAAATAAGCATCTGCCGACAAGATTTCAGCAGAAAATATTTCTCTTTTGACGGTTACGAAAACCTTTGTTTCCAAGATTTCAATGAGACAGACGCCATTATTAGGATTTCAAACCAGAAAGAACTTTAATGGAAAGATTTCAAACAAAACTGTACAATTTGTAATGATGCGTTTACGAATTTCTAGGGGTACGACATATCATTTACAGGTTTAACATGAAACAGAGCACCATTTCCACAGCTTGAAATGAGACAGACGCAAACTTAAAATGAGACAGACGCCATTATTAGGATTTCAACCGAGAAAGAACCTTAATGTAAAGATTTCAAACAAAGCTGTACAGTTTGTAATGATGCATTTTACGAATTTCGAGGAGTACGACATATCATTTCCAGGTTTAACATGAACAGAGCAGCATTTCCACAGCTTGAAACTTGGAAGGATTCAGCAAACTTTACCTCCATTTCGAAACTTTGAGCCGAAAATCGCCATCCAAACATCAAGGAAAAGGCGAAAACTCAGATGCTCGAGCCGCTACATTTATGAAGGAAAACATTTCGTTCTCGTTTTGCGGGCAATTTCAACATCGAAAATAGGTATGGCCGTTATATTTCTCACAGGTTTCTGCTGTATTTCATATTTTGCAACGCGAACGGGAACGAAAGATTCCCGCTTCTGTTTCTGCCGTACCAAGGACAGTTTGAGAACAAAGCCTTATTATCCTCTGGAAGTAGTGCAGCTTCGAAGGTAATGTTGGGAAATGGAAAATTAAATAAAATAAACTATGAGGGGTTCAGGATGCATGCAGAAGAAAATCCAAGAACCAGAGGAAAATAGAAGAAAAATAAAGGGTAGTTGCGCGTCTATAAAACCCAAAAAGATATCGGAAGGAAAGATATGGGTTTTTTATTTTTTAATAATTAATATTTTATTCTCCTTTTAAAACTGACCGGCCGTAATTGGAACCCCGATGTCCGCTACTGCCAGCGATATAATCGCCGTGCGTCTGCCGCACCGGCCGGCAAACATTTTTAACTTTTCCGTACTGAAAAAGGTTGAAAACTAAATTAAGTTTATCACTTCGGGTAAAAATTAAAATTTGATTTATTGGTTTACTATTTTTTTTGTTGGATGGTGATTAGCCCAATCGGTCACAACGAAGCCATGCTACCACCACCATATTGTCATGAGTAAATTTGGGGATTTAAACCTGGAATCTGGAATGTCATGGTATACAGTAATGGTTAATTAAATTGTTTTAAGAAATTATTAAATATTAATATTGTATAATTTATTTATATTAAAAAAATTACTGTTATTATTTTTGCATTAAAAATTTAAATGTTATTATTTTGCATTAAAGTTTCAAGTTGAATAGATGGCAAAGCATTTTAGTCATTTAAAGTTTTAAGTTAAATAAATGGCCATGGAAGGTGAGAGAAGTGGCAAAGATTGAGCCACTCACGACAAAGTGGATGGGTGTAGTGGAAACTAGTTATAACACAAGAGGGCATACCATATAGAAGCTCCTTTACTCTTCTCTTCCTTCCCATTGGTGATGATGACCTTTAACCGGCCAAGTCAAAGTGGTAGCTCATCGAGTGGTTACCTTAGGCAAATGCATGTTGATAGGACCTCCCACAAGATTGAAGCTTGAATTTGGATCATGCCAAGAACAATTGCCATGAATGCAATATCATATCAGAGGAAGGCGATGACAATCTAGCATAATGATTTGGTGGTACTTTGCCCATTTCATTAAATGATAAGGTATTTCCATTAGAGGGAGGCTATTAGAGATTCATTAGTAATTGGGTTTTACGAACTCAACTTCATTCATCTCCGCCTCAACTTTCACAAAAGTTGTGAATAACATAAAGGGAGCCTGCAGATGGAAAAAGACTAGTTTAAGCAACTTCTAAGGGAAGAGCACTTTGAAACCATGAATCTGGCTCGTCATAGGCACAATAAGGGAAAGAAGTTGGTGGCTAAATCTAGGGGCGTGACATGAAATAAAGAAACGAGGCCAAGGCATGTAATGCAAGCAAAGCAGGTTATGGAACAAGCTCATAGCCAATGTCTTTACAAGTGTCCCATGGAAGGTAAAGTGGTCATTGATGAGGTTGATGTGGCAATGCAAAGGTTATAGGAAAACATGGACTTGGAGTAGCTTTTAGTAGAGACACAAAGTTGGGTGCATGACCCTCATAACACTCGAACCCAAGAAACGAGATTCTTCAAACTCACATAAATGTATTGGACCACAAAGGCCATGGTCACACAAGTCATAGCTTCGAAAAGGGTTGAAATTGCAAAATTTAAGAAAAAACTTTCAATTTTTGAAGGGAAGTTTGAGGCTTTTGTCAAAGGAGTTTTTGGACTCAACATATTAATCCTATGTCCAAGAGGAAGTGGAGAACATGTATAAGATAGAGATGGATCACAAGGTTCTAAAATATCTTAGAAAAATCACATTCTAATCACATAAGACTCTCTTACACCTTCATCTAATTTGCTAAGCATTCCCAATTCATGAATTCTAGGTTTTGTTAAAGAGGAGGTAACCTCAGGCACTCCTTAAAGCATTACCCTTCCTCTTTTATGTTATAGCTCAAAGTTTTAGGAGATAGAGTTGAGCTCTAGTAAAATTTAAAATATTTTTTTTTAGATGTTAAAAATATATTTATAATATATATATATATATATATATATACTTGTTTATTGCAAAGCTTGATTTCCCATAAAGGAAAGTTGTTTTGAAAGCTAAGAGGGGTTTGGTTTAATGGGGGCTTTGTAACATGTAATTTTGTATATTTTGCCACATTTATGTGAAATAAAAATTTATATTTAAATTTAAAATAATAATATTTAATAATAATAAAAAAAATCAAAATAATAATAATAATTTTTTAATCTAAATTTAAGGGATGATAAATTTTAGTTGATTTTGTTATTGAAATTTTTATTAGTTATGTTGATTCAAAATAAATAAAATTTATAAGAATATTGCTCCACCATATATATATATATGATAAAACTCTAAAAATATTTAAATAATAACAATAAATCCCTATTAAATTTTTGTCTTTTTTTTAATTTTTTGTTAATTAAGTTCTTATGTTGCCTCAAAAATTATTGTCATACAAAATTGATTGTTCACCATTTCGCTTATTTACCATTGGGGTTCACCACAAGTGAAATCAAACCAATGACGATGAGGGCAATTGGGTTGCACTCGAAACTATCAAAACTATCTAACTAATCTAACTTCTAAGCAACAATTTAACAATAATATGGAAATTACTACATGTCATTTGTCATGTCATCCGGAAGTAATTTGTTGAAACCAAAACATGAGCCAAGAAGACTGGATGGGAATCATTCGTCAAAAGATGTTACTAGGGTCGGGTCCTAAGCACTTGTGCCTTTTGGAGGTTTGAGGCTATGAGTTGACCTTCTATATGTGTTCGGTGAGCGTCGAGGTTGACCAAACAGGAGCACTGGACTCTTCAGATTTCATTGAGGCATGCAATGATTTCATTGTGGTCCTCATACTTTTCTTTAAACACCCTACCCAAGAGTGCCTTCATTTGCCAATGGAGGGTGATGGATGAATAAGGTATTGGTTGCATTGTAACCTAGTGTGGCCAAGGTTCAAAACCCAGCTAGTCACTTCAGTTTGAATCTCAAAATCATAATATGCATTGCGATCATTAGTGGTTAAAGCTTCGAAATGTTAGATTCCTACCTAGATTTCAGGTGGAGTAGAAGAGTGAAAGATAGTGGTGGTTGCTTGGGCTTGAGTATGAGCCCGAGGTCTGCCTAAAGGGCCACAACCTCCATACTCCTAGTGAGAGTGCATGATGCACTGGTGGCGCATATTGTTCAGAAGAAAAAAGGGCATAAGGACGGAGAAACCCCAAAGGAGGCGTAGACCAGAGAACCAAACTACCAAATTAAACCAAGACAAAGTTGTAAGGAATTTTATGCTCTACGTCCAAGTTAATGAGGGGACGAGGTGAGGCAATAATGATGAAGGGGGCAAGTTTAGAGGGTAGCTCCAGGCGGGGGCAACAAACCAAATTACCCAAAATAGTCCAATTAGTTAATGCCACCGAGATACCCTGTAAATCATAAATGAAATTCCACCATGCAAATAAAATCAAGCTGAAGAATTTGCTAAGACCATACAAAGGAGGAGTTACCCCTATTTTGACAGCCCACTATTCTTTGGAGTGTTGCAAACCATACACCATGCTCCTCTAGATGTTGCAAATTCCCAAGTTAGCTATCCCTTTGACCTTGCACTGGCTCCAGACTCAAAATTCTGTCACAAGATGGGTATGGTGGGGTTCCAAGCCAGGGGGCATGGGCCTCAATAAACCGACAAGCCAGAAAAGGTAGCCCCGTGGTGGAAATATCTAACCTATGACTGGGAATTACTTCGTATTTAGCAGAAAAATAGGGAGTAGTGACAGGGGATGCAAGAGCCCTTGGTGGAAGTGAAGGTTGTTATCTTATTTCACAGGAGTGTTAAGTCTATTGGCATGTGCAACTGCATGGGGTGGGATAGACACATCATTCTCCCCTCTTTAATGTGAGGAGATGTGACTTCGTTTTCCACAGCTCGAAGGAGGAAAATCTCCATTAAATTTCTAATTAAAAAGAAGTTAACTCATTACAATCTTAAATAGATTTAAATTATATATTTATATATGAATTATGTATTTAAAAGAATGAGGAGATTGTAAAAATCACTCCAATAAATTTAACCTGTATAATAGAATATTCAAAGAAGTAACTAGAGATATGGGTGGTTTATCCAAATTTTAATTTAAATAATTTAATTAAAAACAAATAAAAATTATATATAAGATATAGGTGTAGTTTGACTTCTATATAAAATTAATTTTTTTCTCTTTAATCAAACTATATAATTTTGCCGAGGTTGTGATTTATTATTTTTTAAAATTAATTTTTAAACACATAAATATTTTCAACGCTTTGAAAAACTTTAATGAAAAATACAAATAAACAACTTAAATTTATGACAAAATTGACATGAAAAATACCAAAAAAAAATCATTTTATATTTTAGTTAAACTATACTTTTATATTTATATATATATAAAAATACCAAAAAAAATCATTTTAGTTAAACTATACTTTTATATTTATATATATATATATATATATATATATATATATGATTTTTTAAGAAAAAATAATATCATTTAATCTTAATAAAATGTATAATTTAAATAAAAAATAATTTTATTTTTTTTAATATAAATATAAAAGATAAACTTCAATATAGGAACTTCAATATAAACTTCAATATATGAAAACCACTTCCTCTTAGAGTGCCCCACTTATAACCACATTAGATCTCAGTTTCACAATCTTTGTTACAATACTGACCTTCCTAGCCTTTTACAATGTCAAAATTATAGTGAGCTCGGGAGGCTTCTCTCCAAGCTTTTTGAGCATAGGAATAAAATCTTAAATCAAAATAGATAATTTTAGACCATTATTTGATCTCAGTGGACGTTAACCACCATCATCATCATCATCATGAACAAATATAAAATTCAAAAAATTAAATATTATTTTTATTTGTTATTATAAATATAAAAGTATTAAATTTTCATCTATAAATCTTAAATAGCTATAAAAATTTATTTGGAGTTGAAAACATTTATTCATAAAAGAATAATAATATAAAATTAAATTACTTTAAAAGAGAAACATATAATATTAACAGCATTTTACGTATAATAAAATTATCTCATGATTTTCGTACGTGATAATGTAAAAATCACAATCAACCAAATCAGGCATTTGATACTAACAACATTTAATGTAAACGAAAATAGATCATGATTTTTGCAAGTGAAAATTCATATTAAAAATCACAATGAAGAAAGTTAGCCTTAATTATAGACCTGAAATATATATTATTTTCGAATTTGTTTTATTGATAGAATATTAGCCTATCTCACTCGTGTTCATATAGGAGCTTGAAAAATAATAGAAATTTTAGTAAGATTATGATAAAATCTGGTAGATTTAGGTAACGGATTTGAAAGAAATCTAGTAAGATTATGATAAAATCTGGTTTTGGCTTGGTTAAAAGCTCTTTTTCCTAGCACCTAAGGAAACAGGGTAACATTGCAAGACCTTTAGTGAACCCTGCCCCTTATGGACCACCAGTAAGTTATTCCAACTAGCATGGTTTTCTTTGAACAACGGTGATGAATCAATGTGCATTCCTGTTAGCACCTAGAGATGGATGTCCTGCTGGTTTCACCACTGAGTTATCTTAGGTTTTCCCAATTGTGTAAAAAAAAATATGGGAGATGTTATCTTAGGTTTTCCCAATTGTGTAAAAAAAAATATGGGAGATTTTGGGTTACCCTTGTCAAACTGCAGGGTTTTGGGTGACAGTGATGAGTCAATTTGCATTGGTAGTTAGCAGCTAGAGATGGATGTCCTCACTTACTGTGATGAGTCAGTTTGCATTCACAGTTAGCAGCTAGAGATGGATGTCCTCACTGCTCGTTTGACCACTAAGTTATCGTAGGTTTTCCCAAATGTGTAAAAAAAAATATGGGAGTTTTTGGGTTACCCCTGTCAAACTTCAGGGTTTTGGGTGCTCTTGGGGTTCTTGAGTTATCATAGGTTTTCCCAATTGTGTAAAAAAAATATGGGAGATTTTGGGTTACCCCTGTCAAACTTTAGGGTTTTGGGTGCTCTCGGGGTTCTTGATGGTGCAGCGTTTTGATTTTTTGGAAAAAAAATTATCAAATTCTTATAATAAAAAAAATCTACGGTCTAGACAAATTTATAATATCAGTAAACAACTCCATTAAAAATATATATAAAATATTATTTTGAAATGAATTAAATCACAATGTGTTGTCAGAGAAAAAGACAAAATTGAATCACTTCATAAGATATTTTTAACCTGGGAGAAAAAAACAGAACCGAATCACTTCATAAAATTTCATAAGATATCTTTAACCTCGTAGACGTTAAAATAATAATTTCTTATGACATCGAAGTATGAGCTAAGAGCTTTGCGGCAAGGAATGGTGGGGGCGTGTGAGTGCAACACACCCAGTTGGAATATTTTGTACCTTAGGGACGAGGTTCATAATAAAATATGTAGTTGTCTATAATGCGACTTTTTGGAAGCTTTTCCGGTGGGTTTTTCTCGTCAAAATCCAGTAGCAATTTATTGGAATCGCAAGTTTGATAGCTAGTTTCTGCACAATCAAAGCGTCCCAAGGGTTTTCCAGCGTGCTGAATATCTTGATTTGTTGCAGTTAAAAACCATTTTAACTGCAACAAATCAAGATTTAACATCAATTTCTTCCGCCGAATTTCCAAAAAATCACATTATAAACAACTCCATAAAATATTTGCTAGAGAGCTAAAATTCCATCTTTTGGCCGCTTAGATTACTAGCCGTATACAAGATACATGCCGATATTCAAATTGACCAATGAAAGCTCGTTTTTGCAACATAGTTTGAACTTTACGATATAATATTTTGTCATTCAGTACATACTTTTTTTTAAAATAAATATTTATGAAAGAGGGAGGGAATTTTATTATGAAATTCCCTTATTTACATAAATAAATGTACTCAATGATAAAATAATTATATAAATATTGTTTATTAGGTGATCTGATTTCTCAGATAGTCACTTTTAATATAGAGTTTGATTTAGGTTATATTAATTTTTAACATGATTTATTTTTTGCCAAAGAAATTTGGAACTATTAAATTTTTTTATGAGTGTTTTAATAGAGTACCCAGTTATTTTATATTCTAGGTGTCTGTGCTAATATTTATAGGTGTAGTTTTAATAAAAAAATTCAGAGTATTTTTCTAGTTAATTTTAATTCAAATCTGACAAAATTTTTAAAAACTTGAATTTAAGTTGTTTAATATGTAGAAAAATATATTTTAAACAACAAAAAATGAAAATCTTGCAAAATGTTAATGTGAACCATAATAAGATATTTCAATACCTAAAAAAATCATAAACAAATTTGAATATACAAATAAATGTATAAATCATAAAGACATTTAAAATTTGAAAAATTAATTTATAATTTCAAGTATTTTTTATAAAGTACACAAATTTAAATAGATACAAGATTTAAACAATGAACCAATTTAAAAATCTGAAAATATTTTTAATATTCGTAAACAATTTTTAGATTTTGAATATAGAAATAGATTTAGAATTCTCAAAATATTTTGGAAGGTACAAATCAATTAAAATCATAATAATTACTACAAATTAATTAAAATCATAATAATTACAATAAATAGTAAATAAACCAAAATAAATTCATTTTAACTCCCAACCAATGATTAAATCTCTCTAGGTGCGAGTTTTTCCTCAATTTATTTTTTTACAAAAAATAAGTTTGCATATGGAGAGATTTGATCTCTTTTCGCGTTTGATAGATCCGTATTTCAATAAATCTACTTTGGTTAATTTTACAATTTACTTAAAGTAAGAATTTTGATTGGATATTCTCACATTTTCAAATAAATAATTTATTAGATTTTTTATATAATTATATATATGTCATTTTAATTATAATCATAAAAATAACAATATAAAAATATAACTATATATATATATATATATATATATATATAGGTTGAGTTTAGGTTGTGGTTAATCTTTTTATTGGATGGAAGAAGATTAATACATCCATAATGGGATGGTTATCATGATAAGTATAAGAGGTTTAGATCCCATTAAGAAATTTAATTTCCCAAAAAAAACTTCCATCCTCAACTTCTCCCAATAAAATTTGAACCTATAACCAAACAATTTACCTCTCATAAATTTAAATTCATCTTATTAATTAAAATCCTCTTTATTTTTTAAATACAATGAAAACATTAACATTCTTTTAAATTTAAATTTTCAAATCTAAAAGGTTGATTCATGAAAACAAAGAGAATGTACTAAATCCATATTCGCATTACAATGGTAAAAGGATTAGGCACTATAATCTATGTTAAAGGTATTCATCACTCTATTTACCTTTTTGGGCTTTCTTACGCTGTCTTCTTTATTGATTATTATTATTATTTTTTTTTAACCAAGTCGGTTGCTATATTAGTGGCTGAAAAAGGGAGAGGAGTCAGAGCTCCTGAAATACATTAGATATCGATGCCAGCTTGGATCAGGGGAGTTACAAAATAGAGATCTCTCCTTGATCCTTTTTCTGTGTGTTCTACTTCTAAAATTACTTGAGCTACTATAAGTTCTTACATATTGAGACAACCAAAATTGACATTTGCAGAACATTTTAATCTATTTCAATATGACTAATTTGCCTTGCGGTGGATTCCTCCGGTTTTGGATCCACTTCATCCTGTTTGGCACTTGAGGAACTGGGGGCTGCTTTATTTCGCTTGTCCATCATATATTGCAGGATTGAAATCGATTCTTCCGCATGGCTGCATCGATTTGATAAGTGACTAAACTGATCATGAAGAGAGGCAACCCTATGCAGGAAAAGATCTATTTCAACTCGGTATTTCTCGTTCAGGATGGGGTTCTGGTCTTCAAGCCTCGTCTCCCAGATCCTCTGGTGATTCTCCAGGATGTGCTACTGGGCCCTGACTTCCTCTAATTTGGCTTGCAAGTCCGCACAATGCAGACAGTCTTCGTTGCGAGCCATAGTTGTTGTTGAGGGTGATTGGGATGAGTAGCAGATGCAAACAAAGGTAAGGATAAAGCTCACAACGCAGGGGACAGAGAGGGTGGAGGTAACATAACACTCAGGGGAATTTATGAAGGTCTGAAACCGCCTGTAGGCGCAAAAGACAGTCAGATGGGAAGATAAAGGGAGACGTGGCCAGAGGTTCGAATCTATACTTAGAGGGCAAAGACTGTCTCTGGAACAGAGGCAATGCGTCACTAAACAATACTGTCCGCAGGAAACTACTTGAGAACAAGAGCGCTTGGGAGCCAAGCGTCGAAGGGAGAAATAATTAGCGCTAGAGAATGAAGGAAGGGGGAGTAATATAGGAGGGAGCTGAAGGGAGATGAGGCGAGAGAGGGGCCGTTCAGTCACGGGATGAAGGGGGGTATCCTGCTCGCGAACCTGAAAAGAATCCTGAAGGGTCCTTGAATCAGATCTGTTGGGAGATCTGCCGGCGAGAATGATGAGTTTGTCACACTTGATGTATGTATTGTGGATTTCGTATCCTTGGAATATCTTGTTGCAGAAAACAATCCCATTGACAACCCAAGGAATATGATTCATTTCGATCCTGTGAGTGTTTTTTAGCTTGGCGCTGATGATTTTGTTTGGAGTCATGGCAAAGGTTGAAACGTTTCCCTGGAGGTGCATCTTAAGGTGTCAACTGGTCTTCCACACGCACTATTGGCGCTGTCATCAGCCTTCTTATTAAGGTTTCGAAGAATATGGTAATATTGAATGTCTTTCATTGCCTGGTGGAGGATTTGATTACGTCTATTAATTTGTTGAAGCAGAGTGTTGGGAGAGTTCTGCTGATGGACCATTAAGCGGATTACAACAGAGGAGTCCCCAAATACCATTGCTTTCTTTATTCCCAATTTACCTAACTGAGTTAGGCCCTGAAACAAAGCTAGAGCTTCAGCTCTGTTATTCGAAACCTTCCCTAGACTCCACTCATATTGAAGGATACACTCCCCATTGGCATTAATAATCAGCCCCCCTTCTCCAACTATACCAGGATTTGATTTGGATGCTCCATCGAAGAACAAAGAAAAGCAGTTGCTCTTTTTATCCAATTGGCAAATTCTTGTTCTTTTAGTCTGACTTTCCATGATCTAGGTTCTGCTTTGTTCTGTGCTTCACTCCTGTTACCTTCCTGTACTTTATGTTGTCTGTCCAAAATGTAACTTATTAAGTCTCGTTCCTCGACACTATATTGTGTTGCATTGATTTTTCCAGTGGTGTTGATTGAAATAATTTCCAAAGCAAGGATTTTGGCTTTGCTGCAGGTTGTTCGTGTATTTGAGCTCTTATCTTGAAAAAAAAAAATATTTCTAGCTAGCCAGATTCGCCACAGCAAGGTGTGAGGGAGAGTGTTCCATACTCTCTTCACCAAGTTACTTCTTTTTTCTTTCCAGGGACAACATTTTCTCCATTTGTAGATTGTCTCAGTTATGGTGTGCTGAGGTTCCCAGTTTAGATTGCCAATGGAAGACATATTTTTCCAGCATTCTACAACAAATGGGCATTCTATGAATAAATGATACATTGTCTCTTCAGCCTTGCAACAGTTGGGGCATCTGGGTGGGCCATTGATGCCTCTTCTTTTTAGGTTCTCTGCTGTTAGGATTTTGCCTTTCAGCAAAAGCCATATAAAAAAATTAATTTTTGGGAGAGATTCTGTTCACCAAGCAATTTTCCAATGATTCCACAAACTCATCTAAAAGGTGTTGTTGCATAGATGTTGGTGGCCTGCTCTGACTGTATAATTTGTTCCTGTTGAATCCCAACGAAAGCCATCAGTTTCATCTTCTTTGATAGGAGCCTTACTGTGGAGAAGCGTCTTCAGGCCGCTGAGACTAGGTTCTAAAGCGTTGGGAATTTCTGGGAAGGACCAACCAGTCCAAACATGGGAATGAGGGTCCCAGCTGGAAATTTGAGCTAGATTATGGATACCTCTATTGTTGAGGTATTTGATGACTGGAGTGGCCTCTTTATGCATAATCAAGGGTTGTTGTCCCAGGATTTTGTTAGTTCCAAAGTTGATGCTGGCTCCCCCCCTGGGACTTTCGAAATATTTTGAATCATAATAGGAAGTGATTTCTTGCATAACCTCCAAATTTTAGTGGAGTCTCTGTTGGGGATATTGGAGTCAAGAAGATGTTGCCTGGGGAAATTTAGATATTTGATCTCCAGCACCTTTTTCCACCACGTTGAGGGTCCTGTTATTAACCTCCATACAATTTTCGCACCAAAGGCCAGATTTAAGAATTTTGGTGATTTGATACCAAGACTTCCTCTATCTTGGGTTTGGATAACATGCTTCCAGCCGACTAAATTAAACTTGCTTTTGTCATTCTTTCCCCCTTGCCAAGGGAAATGGCGAAGAGAAACTTCCAATTTATGGTGAAAAATGGCAGGAGCCTGATATAGAGAAAAGCGATAAAGGGGAAGGGAAGTGATACCTGATTTAAGGAGGATGAGTCTGTTTGCAGGGTTGAGCCACAGTGTTCCCCATTGCTGCACTTTCCTCTTTACTTTGTCAATGATCCTGTTCCAAGTTTCAGCCTTCAGAGGGCCCAAACTCACTGGCATGCCCAAGTAGGAAAAGTGGGTCCATTCCAGATTGCATGTGACACCAAATATGTTTGCAATGCTGTGGGTAACATGGTTTGAAGTGTTCCATCCGTATATACAGCTTTTGAGCTGATTTACCAAGCCTCCAGAGTACCCCATAAATTGATCTAGCAGTTTCTTGAATCGTCTTGCAATTGTAGTGGAGGCTCCCCCAATTAATAAGGTATCATCAGCAAACTGTGAGTGATTAATATTTTTTACTCCATTCCCAAATTTGATACCAGTTATAAGACCCACTCTTCTATTGTGGTCCAAAGCTTGACTGAAGGATTCTGCCATGAGTATGAAGAGATAGGGGGAAAGGGGGCAGCCCTGTCTGAGACCCCGGGATGATTGGAATGCTTCACCTGGTCTACCTTTGATCAGGGGGGAGATCCAGGGCCTGTATATACAGGCAACAATAAAATTAATGAAGGGAGTTTTGAAGCCCATCTTATTTAGAACAACAATTAGGAAGGAGTGCCTTACTCTGTCGAAGGCATTCGCCTGATCAAGCTTTAAGACAAATCCTTTCTCATTCCTGGATAGACTTGAATGGATGGCTTCTTGAACAAGAAGAATGGAGTCAATGATATGTCTGTTGGGCAAAAAACCTCCTTGATTTTCAGATATCAAGGAGGGGAGGAGGGGTTTGAGTCTGGTGGCTAAGATTTTGGTTAGAATTTTGTATGAAGAGTTGCAAAGGGAAATGGGACGGAATCTGGAGAAGGAGGAAAGCTGGTTTTCCTTGGGTATGAGGGCTAAAAAGGTGGAGTTGGTGAATCCTCCAAGTTTCCCTTTCATTTGCACCCACCGAATCATCTTTGTCAGGTCTTTTTTTATCAAAGTCTAGAACTCCCTGTAGTAGCAGATGGGGAATCCGTCAGGCCCTGGTGCCTTATCAGGATGCAGGCTCCAGATTGCTCTTTTAATTTCTTCTTCTTCAATTTCTTTGCTTAGATTGTCATTCATCTCCTTAGTGACTCCTTTGGGTAGATGCTGGAGCAAGTCAGAGTAGTCTTCTGCCCCTTTGATTTCAATTAGGAGGTCCCTGTAGTGCTTAGAAGCAACATTCCTTATGGATTCTTGAGTGTTGTGCCGATTTCCTTCGCTGTCCAAGATTGTATTTACATCGTTTCTGAGCTTTCGAGCAGTGGCCTGTTTGTGGAAGTAGGCTGTATTTTTGTCTCCCCCTTGGAGCCATAATTGTATGGATTTTATGCGCCATTCGGTTTCTTCCTCCCTATTAATGTAGCTCAACTGTACATATAATGCGTTCTCTTGCTCTTTGCTTTGCTGCGATAGTCCATGCTCTTCAATCCTTGCCTGCACATCTTTTAATTCATTTTTGACTTTATTTTTGGTCTCCTCTAGCTCCTGATAACTTTCTTTGGCCCAATATTTTAGTGCCTTCTTGGTTCTTTTTAATTTGGTTTCCCAAATAAAACATGGTGAGCCTTCCACATGCTAGCTCCAAGTTTCCTTAACAATTTCTCTGGCTGCAGGAATCCGATTCCAAAGAGGGTTGTATATAAATGGAATAGGGCCAAGAGGACAGTGGGTTTCCAAAGTTAGTGTGATGGGATAGTGATCAGAGGCAGAGGTATTGAGGATGTTGGTGTATCCTACAGAAAAGGATGAGAGGAACGAGATATTGACTAGAAATTTGTCTAGTCTTTCCATTGTATTGCCACTACCAATCCTACGATTGCTCTAGGTGTATCTCCGGTTTTTAGGAATAATATCAACTAATTCATGGTCCTGAATGATGGTCTCTAGGTGGCCTCTGAAGGGATTTAAAGCGAAGGTTCCTCCCCTTTTTTCATTGGCATGCAAGATCAGGTTGAAGTCACCTGCGACTATAATATTTGTATTTCGTTCCCCATCAATGCTTGTCTTCAAATCATCCCAGCAAATTTCCTTTTCTCTGTGATGGTTGGGTACATAAACATTATATATTATTACTGTTTGATTGCCTGTTCTGCTGTCAAGAGTAGTTCTGATCCAGTTCTGGTGGGGGTTTGCTGCAGTGCAGATCCATTTGATGTTGTCCCAACTGGTGACAATGCCTCCCGAGGCTCCTCTAGATTCGCTAATACTTCCTAAGTATTGTTTCTGCTAATCTATAATTTTTTTCATTTCTTGCTGATCTTTTTTTGTCTCCTGTATCAGCATAATTTATGGCTTCTCATTGTGAATTAGATCTCCGAGGGCAACTGTTTTAGAGGGGTGCCCTAAACCCCTGCTGTTCCATGAAAGGATTTTCATCATGATGCATTGGGCGTGCGGAGAGGTGCTCGCCTCTCCTGGTCTTTACCACTTGTCTCTTTCTCTTGGTGTCCAAGGATGAAGGACTCTATTGGAGTTTGTGTGCCCATTGCTATGTCCTTCTGGGCGTTCTCGTCCCTATGTTGCTTAGCGGATTTTCTGCCAGGTCCCGATTTTTTGTATGTATCGTTGGTTGCTCATGTTCTTTTGAAGAGCTTCTAATGATCTTTAATGAAAGGGGCTCGAGAGGGGGTTGAGAAGAGATGATCTGAGGTTGATGGGAGTCTGGGGGCTCTATGGAGGGATTTTCAGGGACGGAATCGTCAGTGGAAAGGATAAGAAAGGGGTTGGAGGAGGAAGGGAGGGGCGGATCGGGAAGGAGGGGGCCAGATGGAAAGGGAGAGGAAGAGGAAGGGCGCTGGATAGAGGGTCCAGGGTTGTCAGAATCCATGGAAGGCTTGGGGGGGGGGGGGCTGATTTCTTTTTTTTTACAGGTTCCCAGTGACCGTCTTGCTCATCATTCTCTGCATTAACAATTTTAGTGCATCTTTTAGCAAAATGCCCATATTCGTGACATACCTTACATTTGAATGGTATCTGCTCATAGTCCAGTTGCTGTATATGGCTCCAGTCGTCCACTTTTAGCTTTATTGCTTCAGGTAGTCCTCTACCTAGATCCACTTCGACACAAATCCTTGCGCGGGCTTGCATGTTGTCCTTGGGCTCGCTTCGGTCAATGTATTTGCCAACAACATTCCCTATGGCCCAAATCGACTCATCTCCCCAGCAATGGAGAGGTAGGTGAGGGAGACGGACCCAAACTGGAATGGCACTGGGGATATCCAGTTCCGGATCGAAATCTGGGGTCCATTTATTGAGGTAGAGACCCTTGGAATCCATGAAGTACGGCCCGTTCCTGAAGCTCAAATCATTTTCTGCTTTGGATTCAAGTGGAATGTGTAATACCCTTTTCCGCAGAATCTTATTGATATTTTTCCTGGGATCTTGTCTGACCAGTTTCGTTCGACCCATCTTTGAACTGTTCTTGGCGATGGCCAAAGGCCTGTAAATTGCCCTATGAGTCCTTTCTCAGCAAGGGATAGCGCTGCCATGCGAGGAAGGGTTGGAGGCAGCTGAACTTCCTGAAGAACATCTAGCTTCTTAACAAATTTCGAAATTGCAGGTCTGGGGCGCTGGGGAGGAAGTGATTTTACCAGATCTGAGAAGGCTTTTTGAGGATCGTGATCCTCCTGAGGCGGATCCGGGAGGGCCATGGCAGGGGCCAAGGCCCAGGCCGCTGCGCTACTGGTTGGGGTCGATCTCCTAGGGCATGATCAGGCGCGTGCGCAGCTCCAACGGGTCGCAGCTCTTTTCATGGGAATAACATGGAAATCTAAGTCTTCTTAAGAAAAGAAAAGATCTCTTTATTGATTATTATTATTATTATATAAATAAAAAAATTATATTATATAAGAATATAAATTGTGGTATATAAATGAAAAACTTTAAAAATTATGGAGAATTATATGAATTTAATAAAGATATCAAATATTAATTTGTATTCATTTATATGACAATGTTTGTTTATTTTATATATATTATAAATATTTATAAAATCTAAGTAATTCTTATACAATAGAGGAAGTGGTTAGTGATTATTTCAATTATAACTCAACAATATTTATTAATAATATAATGTTTAATAACTAGTTTCAACTTAATATTATTATATATATAAATTTTATAATTTAATATTTTTTTTTAAGCTTTACTTTTATTTTTGAAAAAAACACAATTAAAATTAGAGTTAAATATTTTTCAAAAGTTTCCATATTAAAACAATTTTTGGACTACTAAAGGCTCCTTCAAGTTGATCCCTATTCGACCAAAAAGTATAGCACCCTAGTTATGATCCAAGTTTCTCATCATTGTTGGACATCGTTAACTCTTGAAATGTCTTGTAGCCTCTGTGAAGGTATGATATCAACCTTACAAGTCCTACTTCTCCCCTAAATTGTTGGATAACAATCCCCACATGCATGTCTCATAACCCTAATGAGATATGGTTTCTTCGATCCACAAGCATCTTGGTCTATTGAATAATTATATGTCTTCCACTACATCTATACTCATCTTCAAAGTGTGGACCTTCTTTAAATGTGGATTTTTCAATAGAATATTCCCCATTTTTTGTTCCAATAAATCTTCAATAAGGGTTATATTTGTTGGTTCTTTAAGCTTCCCTTTAAAGAGACCATTGGCACATGTTTTGAATTAATTGTTGTATGCCCTAGTTTTTGCAACAATAACATTCTATCTCTCTCTTGCCTTTAGTTGATATGTCACAATTATTTCTTGATGTCATCTTAGATTAATTATAACTTTTTATATATCATTCAATGGTTCTGATTTTTTCAGATAAGGGTGCATTAACCATATCATCCAGAGTTTGAGAAGTAATTATTTTATCATGTAAATAGGATTGTTGTATTTAGACGATAAATTATTCAACATAATGGCATTGACATCCTCTTCATCTACCACATACATGACTTCTTATATATGTCTAAGAATAGAACTTACATTTTTTTGTGGCTAGACATAGTGACTTCAGCTAACATCTTAAAAACAAAAGGTTGTTGCTTTAGAGAAAACTTTGTATTTATCACTATGTTCCAAACAATACATTTAATGCATCCCCTATTTTTCTTTGGAAAGTTTCTCCATATCTATGTGATGTAATTCTAAATCTGAGAGAGCATAGACAATATTGGCTCTAGCTTTATATATTTTCTCTACAATTATAATAATTCATTTGGATCTATCCATTCATTTGGATCTATCCCTCTATCCACTTTACTATTCCCATAAGATTTTGTACATTAACTACAATCGGATTCTTACTTTCCACATGAAAATTAAACCCATAATATCTTTTTAATAACATTTCCATGATTAACATCCAAAAACAAATATTGTTATAGGAATGTAAACACTAAAAATAAATAAACACTTATAAACCCAAATATCTTCCACCTCTAAAAACCAAGAAATTAAATTCTCCTAATAAATTTGTCTTCAAATCTTCAAATATCATGAATATGAACACAAATTTGTAAAAATCTATTTGATTATTCAAAATAAGAAATTAAATTCTACTACTAAATTTGTCTTCAAATCTTCAAATATCATGAATATGAACACAAATTTGTAAAAATCTATTTGATTATTCAAAATATACGAGGTTCATAGTGCTATGAAAATAAAATAAAAATAAAAATGAGGAGGGCCAATGCATTATTCCTATCATTGTGATTGCTTCATCGGATCCATGTAGCAAATCCATGCTTTGACCACAATCGCCAAGGTTGCTTTTCACAATGTGAATCAAATATTGACATTTCAACTCTTTCTTTTATTTTGTGAAAAAATAAATCCATGGTATATACAAACCTAGATTTGGATCATGGGATTTTCAAGACAATCTAAAATTACGCAGAATAATTCTGGAGAAAGAATGATGCGACTTGGTGGCTTAATTTCAGTGTCAAAGAATGATGTTACAAATTTGTGATTAGCATTCACCTTAATTGGACAATGGTATTGTATACTATTACGTAGGTGATATAACTTTTCATTTTTTTTTTTCTTTTATTAATAGAAATCACGAAACGAATGTTACCATTAAAAAAAATTATTAGTTTTTCAACTTTGTTGGCTACAACTTTACTGCACATTTGAGCGAATGAATGGCAATTACTAAAGATGGTGGATGGAATCTTAGTGGAGCCCCCTTCGAATCACGTCAGCTTTTAATATTCATTGTGTAATGAAACCTTCTTTCTCTACCTATCATGTGATTTCACTAAACAATATTGTCCTTCACATGGACAACATCTTTCTTCGAAAGATTTGTGTTCTTAGAATTTTTTTTATTTTTATATTCAAAAAAGTATTAAGAGACACCTTCCAAGTTCACTATAGTTTTTATGAGTTAGAATATTAGGAAAGTCAATATTGTGATAAATGTTATGAAATTTAATGGTGCAATCAATTTCTTTTTCACTCTATCTTTGTAGCACGAATTCTTATTATACGAAGCTTGCATTGAGACCAGGGACTAACTAACTTTTATATAGACTTTCTATCTTGCTTGGAGTTGAACTTGTGGTTGATATGGCAAAGTTATATGATCTAATCCTTGTCATTGCTAGTTGGTACACTAATTGTTATCTTACGATGCAGGGAATGACTAACCTCATTGATATTGATATTGATTAATCACCTTGCCTCAAGCATCATACCAAAAGCACCATACCGCAGACCAACAACACCATGACAAATGTGAGGATCTAAAAAGATCTAATTTGGGTATGCATAAGACATCCAAGAGAAAATGTTTTTCATTTTCAACCTTATTGGTGTCACAAAGATGACATATTCACCATCCCACGGTCTTTTAGGAACTGTTCAAGGCCTAATTTCACTATGCAACTCATTACATCTTGTTCTTATTTTAGCAATGTTCATTTTATTCTTTACATTAGTCAAAACGGAGAGATACTTTTGATCTTCTAGATTATAGTTGACCACGTCCTTATAATATCTTTATTTTATTTTATCCTTTAATTATCTATCATACCATAAACAAAAGTATCATGGGAGGACATTTTGGATTTAATTATCATAACCTTTGTTTCTTTAGTGTTCACAGTCATACCCATACTAGTCCTTGAGGATTCTTAGTTATTTACCAAGGTCAGAGGGATTCCTTGTCATAAAAACAATATCATAGTGGAAACTAGAAGAATGATATATATATATATATATATATATATAGAAATATTTGATTTACACTCAAGGAATTACATATATCCTTGCCACAAGGATGTAGAAAGCAACTTTAGGTGAAGTAAGATTTTGTTTTTTACTATTAATAATAATAATCTAATTTTAAGGTCATGACCAAGCCAAATACCAAATTGGTGTATTAGGCACCTTTTTTTACATGACAAGAGACTCCTCTCCATAAAAGGATTCAAATGCTAGAGTCTATGGAGGTGTACATATTATACCTCTTCTAGATTTGGACCCCATAACCATTAGGTCCAATCAAACTATACAATAATATATCACGGGAGGACATTTTGGATTTAATTATCATAAACTTTGTTTCTTTAGTGTTCACAGTCATACCCATACTAGTCCTTGAAGATTCTTAGTTATTTACCAAGGTCAGAGGGACTCCTTGTCATAAGAACAATATCATAGTGGAAACTAGAAGAATGATATATATATATATATATATATATATATATATATATATATATATATATATATTTGAAATATTTGATTTACACTCAAGGAATTACATATATCCTTGCCACAAGGATGTAGAAAGCAACTTTAGGTGAAGTAAGATTTTGTTTTTTACTATTGATAATAATAATCTAATTTTAAGGTCATGACCAAGCCAAATACCAAATTGGTGTATTAGGCACCTTTGTTTACATGACAAGAGACTCCTCTCCATAAAAGGATTCAAATGCTAGAGTCTATGGAGGTGTACATATTATACCTCTTCTAGATTTGGACCCCATAACCATTAGGTCCAATCAAACTATACAATAATATATCATGGGAGGACATTTTGGATTTAATTATCATAAACTTTGTTTCTTTAGTGTTCACAGTCATACCCATACTAGTCCTTGAGGATTCTTAGTTATTTACCAAGGTCAGAGGGACTCCTTGTCATAAGAACAATATCATAGTGGAAATAAGAAGAATGATATATATATATATATATATATATATATATATATATATATATATATATATATATTTGATTTACACTCCAGGAATTACATATAACCTTGCCACAAGGATGTAGAAAGAAACTTTAGGTGAAGTAAGATTTTGTTTTTTACTATTAATAATAATAATATAATTTTAAGGTCATGACCAAGTCAAATACCAAATTGGTGTATTAAGCACCTTTGTTTACATGACAAGAGACTCCTCTCCACAAAAGGATTCCATTGCTAGAGGTTATGGAGGTGTACATATTCTACCCCTTCTAGATTTGGACCCCATAACCATTAGGTCCAATCAAACTGTACAATAAATACTAGACAACAAATTGGTGTATAAGGTCTCCAATAAACTAGACACCAAATTGATGTATAAGACCCCCATAAATTGGTATAGGAGACCCCCTTATTTGTAAAACAATATGATACACACACATTGAAATATTTTATTTATTTATTTTTAAATATGAAAAATTAGGCATCTTTCTGATAATAAATCATAAAAATTACCTTTAATACAATTAACTTTAAAATTTATAAAAATATAATATTCATTATTTTAATTATCATTTTTACTTTGATTAACATAGATAATTACTTTTCATACCATTAATTTAAAAATTATAAATTTTATGATATTCATTATTTTAAAGAATAGTCTAACTAAGCTACAATTTTGGTTAGAAAATAGTGGAAAATTTGGCAAGATTTTGACAAAAATCCAGTAGAACTTTTAGAAAATCTGGGTTTGGGTACCCATGAGTTTTTGATGATTTTGAATCCATTACCATGACCAGAATACAATTTAAACACTCCTATGATTAGATTTTTTGAAACAAAATATGGTAAGATAATTACAATTTTCACACTTGGTTTAAAATAAATAATTACCATTCATATCATTAATTTTATAAATTATGAAAATTTAATACTCATTATTATTTATAATCATTTTGTCTCCTTGCTCATACAAATAAGTCCAACCCACCTATCCGTTGTCATAAACGTCAAAGTTTTTTGACTCATTGTTCAATCTAAACGGGGCCACACCATGTGTCTGTTTCCGTAGCTTCCAGCAGACCGTGCACCCACTAAACTATCGTACTGTCCAACTATAGAGATTAAAAGCATTCCACATTGACCTTAACACCCACTCATACACTCACTAAAACCTTAGGTGACCTTAATATATGTACATTAATGAATACTTTAAATTATCATGTTAGCTCCTTATTCCATACGGGAACATTAATTAATACTTTGATTATGATATTGACTTCTTGTCAATATATATGGGGCCACTCCATCTACCTATGGAGGTGTTAGAGCTTTGAGTAACACCATGCACCCACAAAACTACCGATGTGGAAAACTTTAGTAATAAAAATAAAAAGTAAGCATGTGCATTATTGTTCAAATGTTGCAACGAATGCCTTCTTCCCAAGTCGTTGTGGAGTTTCTCCTTTTAGCTAGATTAGAAGAAGTTGGGCAGTTTCTCTTTTAGCTAGATTCTCTTTTTGTCTTTTCTCATGGATATATGGAATTACAGAATTTTGTCCTCATTGATTTGAATGAATTGTAATTATCAATCTACCATCACCCTTAGTAATCATACTTTAATATATAATATGTTACGCTATCTTAGAATGAGATATTATAATGCCATGGGTAATAATAATGAACTATGAATACTTTTTTCTTTTCCTTGTGGTGGTGTACATTCGGGGTATAATAAAATACGTTATATTTTAAAATCTCTCAAAGCTATACACATTTGTGGGTCCTAATTAAATCTACCATAAAAATAAAATAATGTAGTATGTATGAATTTTTTTCGCAGTTGTTTTTAGTGAGATTTTTTGGAAGTTTTTTCGGTAGGTTTTTCCAGGTCAAATTTCTCTAAAATCCGACAGCAATTTATTGAAATCGCAAGGTTGATAAGTAATTTCTGCACAATCAAAGCGTCCTAGGGATTTTTCAAAGTGCTGAATACAAATATGCAGTTAAAAAACCATTTTAAATAGTACAAATCAAAATTTAACCTTAATTTTTTCTACTAAATTTCTTTCTGTCTAAATTGGTGGTTAAATTTTCAAAAATCTACCGTTTCTCGTACTGATTCGGGTCCCCTACCGAATGGTCGGAATGAACAAATCGGGCTAGCGAAAAAGATTAAAAACAAAATATGCTTTATTTTCAAAAAGCCAAAATTATTAAAAACAAATTAGCCGTTCTTTCAAAAAGCCTAAATTATTGAAGGACTGGACTCTAAAAAAGCCCCCAGTAAAGTCATTTTGCTTTATAATTATTCTTACCAAGTACACTTACTTTTCGTGGCAAATTTATTATAATCTCAAATCAAAGCATAACGTGATTTTTCAAATCAAACAGCGACATTTCAGAAAACACTTTTAGGACAAATTTATTTTCAGATAATTGTTATTAGTTGTTATCTGGAAATGTATTTACTAAAACTGTCTTTTGGAATATTATCTCATTAGTCTCTATGTCATAAGAGTAGGCTTTTACTCTGGCTGAATGTCCCTTGAGTTTTAGGTTGTGATTTTAAGAGTTTTAGGTGGTTAACTGATTACTTTAAGTTTTATTAATTATAACAAATTTTTCATAATTTATTTTTCAAATAATTATTATTGATTGTTATTTAGGAATGTGATTTATTTTATTAAAAAAATTATGTCATTTGGAATTATCTTATTAATGTGGGTCTTGAAAGCAGGTTTTTACTTTCAGAATGTCTCTAAGTCTTAGGTTGTTAACTTATTATCTTAAATTTCATTAATCATAGTGATTTTCTTTTTTTTTTAAAACAAGATGGTCATTTTTATATTAATTTGGGGCTAGATTCAAGGCTACAACCTTTCACATTTGCAATTGAATTTTCATCTTTGGTGCTCAGAGATGTACAAAAAAGACTATATTTCCTACTACACTTTTGTTGTAGCCGCTACAATCACCCTCTAAAATTTTGGCTCACATGCAAATTTCGGAGCCTACTCCTTGGTCACTTGTTGGTACGCTGATGATCTCAAGCTCCCCTCCTTGATCTTAAGAGTTGTCCATGTTCTCATCTTTATACAACATGTGTCATCTTTGAGCATAAGGATTGTTGTTTGTCGTGTAAAAGAAATGACGTTTTATTTCAATGGAAAACATATACCCATGAATTGTGCGCATAAATTGTTATCATCAGATAAACATGTTTCACACTCACCTCACGTTGTATCAAGCACCATGGGTTTCACGTTGCTAAAAATAAAAATAAGACTTATCTTTCTCGTTTTGCAAGCGATTTCGCCCACAGAAAAAGCATTATTAAATTTCTCACAGATTTCAGCAAATGCACCTTGATTTGCAAAACTGTTTTGCAAGGGGGATACTTTGCATTTTAACATCCGGAAGCGACAAAACCCCGCTTCCTGCCGTGCTGAGCAACAAACCGGGAACGGTCGTTTGGTATAATCTTCCAAAGTATGTCCAATCATATTAAAAGAAAAATAGAGAAAATAAGAAAAACCCAACTGCAACATAAATTTAAAATGGAAAAGAATAAATCGTGGATGCACCCGTGTAAAAGAAAACAGTAATTTGAAAATGGGAAAATCGTGGAAGCGCCCCTGTAAAAGAATAAGATAAAGGATATCGCAAAATAAAGAAAATCATTTAATATTTTAACATTTTTTCCCGCATTTCACCCGAGACGACGCGGCGGCGGTAGAATGGCCGATATTCGGTTCCTGCTGGCCAGCCTGCGACAACTTTTGTTTTTAATTTCCCAGACTGGAAAAGGTTATAATATCAAATGATGTTTTTCTGGGGATTTCTGGTTAAAGTTAAAAAAAAATTGATTTCGTGGCATTTATTCTTTTAACTTTATTGCAAAACTTAAACATTACTCAGTGGCTTTAAACTCCTTCGCGACACAAAATTGAACAATAATATCGACCGAACATGGCCAGCACTGAAAGTGGGTCACCCCTTATTGGTGCTGTGGACAGTGCAGGTTTCTTTTTATAATGTAGTGAAAAGTTATTCTTCTTTTATGGGATAATGGAGTGGTTGATACTATTTTTTTAATTTGGTTTTAGATTATATGGGAATATTTTTTATGGGAAGATTTAAGAGTATGTTTTTTCATTTTGGTGGAATTTAGGCTTTTGCTAAGTTATAAATGGTTAAATAAAAAATTAAATTATTATGTTTGGGTTTTTTAATTTTAAATAATTGTAAAGTTAAATTGTTAACTTTTTAAAGAAAATGTGTTAAAATTAATATTTTATTACATTATATATACTCTATTGTGTAATATTTAAATTAAGATATTATTGAAAATTACATTATCCTCATGGCGTATAAAATATACAATGACAGGGTGTTTGGTTAAGGTATTTCGTGGTAATCTAGTAATGCTAAGGGCTAGTGTGGCCTAGGCCGAGTACGATCCTAGGTGATTTTGATGGCTTAGATGCTCTTGGGTCGTTGCTACTCAAGCCATAGATTAGACATGCTAGTCATCTCAAGACTCACATTACCTAACAAACAAACAAAAAATTACATGATCCATAGCTATTACTTTAAGTATAATTAGTTATTTTCTTCTATATGTCATTTTTGTTAAATGTTATTTTTAGAGTAAAATTTAAAGTTATATCTAATTTTATTCGAATGTTAGGAATATGTTAAGAGCTTAATGTTAAAATGCAAGTCATTTTAGGCAACATGGTTTTCCTTCAATAGGGATGATGAGTTAGCCCATGTTTATGGATAGCTCCTAATGATGGTTGCCCTCATTACAATTGAGTTATGATAGGTTTTGCCAACTTCAAAGGAAAAAAAATTGTATAACCAATGTAATAGGAGTTTTAGACATTGCTGAATATATATGTGTGATAATCTGCGATTTATTTTTGATGTTGTTCAACTTATACCTACGATAATCTACAATTTCAATAGTTTTCATGGTGAATTTCCACAAAATTGAATTATCAAATTTTGTTGAGGGAAAATAATTAACGTGTTATCTTACTTCATGGTTTAAAGGTTGAAATAAAGGAAGAAATTTTGGTAACTAGAGTCGTGGTGTGCCAGTAAGACCTAAATTATGGATTTGATGTACTGAATTGTATTGGATCTCTCTTCATTATAGCTTAATAAGCTTCTTTTACCCAGATCATTCATTTCTTTGGCTAACTTTATTGAACCTCTCACTAGATTGTCCTATAATGTTGATTCTAAATCTCTTATATGAAAGTTGACTTTTCTGTAATTAAATGTATGTGTGATTGACACTATAGAAGAAATTTTTGCTTAAGGTCTACTTCCCCATTTGCACATACTCAATATAACCTTTTAGCCTCCCATGGCTTCTTGGGTTGTGCCCATATTCTATATCTCAACAGAAGTCAACTAGTTTTTAGTTGCACCATTACTTGTTTTTCATGCAATGGGATGCTAAATACAAACAATTTCGTAATTTGATCCACCAACATTTGTTGAGGCTGTCCTCAATGATGTACTTTCACAATTTTTCTCAATTTTATTTGTTGTAAAATTCTTGTACATGACTTTTCAAAGTATGAGCATCTTACTTCATCTATATCCCTCTTCAAACTATTTTTTACATTGTTGGTCCATATATTCTTCCTCATTTTTAATTCATTTTGGTTTTGCTTCAACTAGAGTCTTGTCATTGCCCATGTTTATCATTTTCCTTTTGTATAAAATCAGTGTTCTTAGAGGCATAAAATCAATGTTCTTAATGCCTCTAAGTTTATTGGATATAGTCATGCTTCAACTAGAAGTATTTTCGAAGGCTTATTGTTTTTTTATTCTTAAACGATTTATTATAAAGTGCATTTGTACTCCCTCGATATGGTTTAATTTTCTTCTAGATATACTTGGTTCCCTTACCCCGCATTCATAAATGAGTATTGGGGTTATAAGCATTTAAAAGAGAGATCAAAGTACATGCTAGCCCCAAACCTTTATTGTCCTACATCTATTTTTCATCAAAAAAAATAATTTACGCCTTCGCAATTTGTTTGTATTTTTTAGCAAGAAAAACATCATTCATCCCCACCTACGTGCAAAAGCATTTTAAGACCTCTTAGCAATGTTGTAACACACATAAGGTCTTCGTTGTTTGCATACATTATCTTTATGAAAATTTCCTCGCTGCTCATTGATTATTCAAATTCAAATTTCGATAAACAAATAAAGACTGAAATTATACATTGCCCAAATTTAATAAAATATCAATTTAACAATATTATACTATATTATTAATTTTAATTTTAACAATAATAATATATATATATATATATATATATATATATATATATACAACATTGTAGTAATTTTATTCATTTGAGAAGAAAAAAATACATTTTTCATGTGTAAATGCATTCTAGAAATACAAACTGAGAAAATATTTTGACTATATAAAGAAACCCAAAAGGGTCGGCATGTAAACCATACTAGATGGAAGGATTTATACATTTTAGACTAACATTTAAACCCTAGGGTCTACACAAGAAAACAAACCCTAGGTCACCGAGCAGAAAACCTTGCTAAGCATAAGGAACTAGGTCAAAACCCTTAAATATAACGGACCAAGAAAAATCCAAAAAATTATAATACAAGTTGCAAAGGTCCACATACATTAACCCATGGTTCAACAAACCTCACAGTGGTGGTAAACAGACAGGTGGCTCCTCAAAACAGGTCCATAGACCAGGCCCCAAAAGCAACAACAACACCATAAACATCGAGAGCAAGCTAAGAAAAATTACAAGCCATGGGGAGAGGAGGCTAAGCCGCAGGGTGAAAACTGCAGATACCACAAAGCGAACGACCAAAACCGAAGGCAATGGATAGACACAACAATAGTAGAAACGAAACAAACCTACACCAAAAGCGGCAACAACAAGCAAGGCAAATGGCAATGCACATACGAGAGCCATATCAACACAATGACTGGAGGCGGTACCATGAACCATGAAAAATAGGAAACAACAACACGAAAACAAGGCTTGTGGTGACTAGGGGTCCAACGTTCAAGCCCATATATATATATATATATATATATATATATATATATATCAGATGGGAGAAGTGGGGAATGATATTCAAGTTGTCACACCCAACAATGATGTGAGGGGACATGCCAAGTTACGCCCCCCACCCCAATCTTAATTAAGTCACCTATTCTACAGTTTATAGCGATGCTCAAGCATTATTTAATTATGTCGCCCCTAGTCCATTCTGACTATCGTTGTTGGAAACAATGTTTAATACTGAGAAGGGGGGCGAATCAGTGTTAAGGCTAATTTAAACTTTTGTGCCAATTTATATTTTTTATCCAAAATTGGCAACCATCATGTGATAATAATAAAAAGTATAATGGTAACACATGAAGTAAACAATCAACACACATCATGAGCAACATACACATTGGACACCAAGGTTTAACATGGAAACCTTTATGGGAGAAATCCCACCAAAGCTTGTTTGTATTATGGTGTAGATAAGATCTCCTACTCTATTACATCAATGTTTGTGAGCCACCACTCACAAGAAGCACCAACTCCCTTTGATTGTTTGTGAGCACCCACTAGCATGAAGCACCAAGTCCCTTCTTCTGGAGATGACTGAACAACTTACCATGAAGCACCAACCTTATAAATTATGCAAGCACCCACTTGTAGGAGGCACCGACCTCCAATCTCTCCTCATATATCCACTAGATGGAAGCACCAACTCCCGAGTTTGCGGGCTCCAACCCACACTCAATAAGGAAATCACTGCACTCTGTTATGGCACCCACTTGGCCCTGATTTCAACTTTGTGTTCATTAACTTGGCCCTCTCAATTGGCACTTACTCTGCCTGATATTATACCCTATTCTCCTTAGCAACCTTCAATTCATTCAACCCATGCAACATTCTATCTTTTGTGCATTCTGCAACAACACTCATCATCACAAATCTTGGCTCACATAGTAGCTCTCGATCTTCAACATTTCTGCAACACACTCTATACACTTCCTTAGGAACTCTTAACCTTTCTTCTCTACATAGGCACTCTAGGCCTCTCTTTGCAACTTAGGCACACTTGGCCTCTCCTCAACAACTCTCATACACAAAACTCTCCACTCGGCTCTCTCAACAATGTTGAATTCCCCCACTTTCTCCATTGCAATCCTGGGGTTTATTCCTCTACAACACAATGAACAATGTCATCATTGTTGTCATCCACACTACTTGAAAGCATACTTGAACAATGACTATACATGTTGTTGTTACATAAAATTGCCTAGCCACTAAAGCTGCATTAAACATAAGAATGGGCACCTGCGTGTTTCTCCGTATTGACAATTATATCTCAGTTAAACTGCAGAATCAAAGATCTCTTCCATTAATTTATGCATGTACACACAACATGGCTCTCCTTCATTTCTCTTTAAGGCACATAGGACTAGAGAAGAAGATTAAAACATGCCATCAGAGTTCATAAATTCCTTGGTATGGCATCCCACAACTCAAATTTGTTATGTTGTACATATATTATGATCAGGGATGGCGCACCCATACTGAGGAAAAACTCCCCATTCCAATTTTAATTCTTCCTGGGGTGAGTGACAATAAGGTATGGAGAATTATGCTTGAACCATACCCATTTTTAAGAAGTTCTGCAAATTTTGGTCCTTGTTGCCTTGGTCCAGAGCTTCTTGGCAGTAGCCATTGACTCTAACAACTAGATTTAGTAGAGTTCTCCAACTATGGCAATCATCTGGATATGGCATAACTCCATATTATAATTCATTATGCTAGATGTTTGCTGACCCATACATCCTTTGAATGCTTGCTTGACCCAACTATGGAAAATAGTCAATTTCGCATAACCGCCAAATATGGATGAACTCATCTCCAAAGTTGTTGACATGTTTCACGTTTTTTCCTTCGATCTATAGCGGGCCCCAAATATGGCATAAGCATCAAGCTTGACCCATGATTCCAAAGAGTTGTCGACTCATCCATCCCTTGCAATGCCATTTTCTTTGTCATTAGCCCGAAGGCCTATGGTCGCAAACACACGAAACCTTTCCAAAACTGAGACCTGGGTGCTTCTTTGAACTATAGCCCTGAGGGCTTAAACACCATGCAATAAACCTTCTGCACCTATGGTCACCAATCATGCAAAAAACAACTTTCTAGGATTTACTTTAAGTCCCAACCTTCCTGTCCCAACACCTTATCTTTGTATTTGGCCCGAAGGCACCTGGTCTCATTAACACATAAAAACACAACAAAACCAGGATCTAGACACGCCTTCCGTCGTTTGATGGAACTGTCAATTGTCGAAGAAATCTTCCCCACCCAACTTGTTATCTCAACCAAATTCCCAACACGCCTTTATTTTCCTCCAGGGTAAACCTTACGGGCTTGCGCGTTCTATGGGATCGCTCGATGCCCTTTTCATTGGCCCAGTTCTCTGATGCAATTGCCACTAGATCTTGATGCCCAGTCATCCCATCGCTTCTCCTCTGTGCCCTTTGTAATTTGTCAGGGTCTTCCTTACGAGATGAATTGTCCTGATGCGGTCCACCCAACACTCACATCAACCAATTAACTGCCTACCGGGCTGAGTTGGCTCTAATAGTTGCATTGTCATCCAGACATTGAGTTAGCCTGTCGGTTCCTTTGCATCCCTCTCCAAAACCTTTCGAGCCCCTGCTAGCAGGATGATGCCATGATGACATCATCAGTGCCACATGGCGCGTTTGGAGTGGTGACACGTGTCAACCGGATTTGGCCCATTAGGCCACTCAAAAATATCGAATCTGTCTGCCATGTGTTCCCTTATACCAATGTCATGCTGATGTCACCTCGACCAATAACATACTACCATATTTCCTGAGCTGACGTCATCTAACTACACCACATCCCACACATATCGAGGTTGGGGGTCAAACCTTTGGAATTCTGCAGAAACCTTTTGACTTGCCAACCTCCCGACTTACCAACCTCCCAACTAGTCCATGGGTCCGACTCAGAGCTAGTCCCAGACATGTCGGTGGTCGGGGGTCGAAGCTCTAATCTCTCGTCAAACTCTAATGTGTGTCCCGACCACTGACTTGGTTCCAATTTGCCGAAGTCTTGACTTTGTGAATTTGCTGCGTAGCTCGAACCTACTCCAAAAATGACTAAGTTCTAAATTTCTCTAACAAAGAAATTTCTTGCAAAACATGAAGTTGATGTGGAGCCTTGGTTATTGACCTTTTGAAAGCTATTTTTGAGCATTATCCAGCTATGCCAATTACAGAAGCATCTAAGCTAGTCTGTTAAGGAGGAATCTCCTCCAAAGCCTAAGTCTCCCTAACTATCATAGCTATAAGACTTTATAGCCTTTTTTCATGTCTTGCTACTATGACGGTTCTCTACCTAAGGCTGCAACAACCATGGGACTCCCCCCGAGCTTGACACACCTTGCACACTAATGCTAGCCCCAGTAGACATCAATGCTAACCTGATTAACATCAATTCTAGTACTCCTACTGCCACCAACATCAATGTTAATCAGGTTGACATCAATGCCAACACACTTGATACCACACCAGCCATCTAAACAAACAAAGTCAACTGTCCAACAATTTTCGTGTGTTGGGAGGTCATGGAAATTAGTTCACTCTCGAGGTCATGATGATCATGAATTTCATGGCTTTTAGGATCCTTGGCTCCCAATTTTTCTACATTTGTCATGGTTTGATTCCTTTGCGCATATGTTGGTGTTCTCCAGAGAATTCATTGATTTTCCTAATTGTTTCCCTTCTCACCTTCATTATGCTCAATGGATCAATGATTATCTAATTTTGTCAACCTTCTTTGACTAGTCACTACTCCTTTTCATCCCTGGAAATTTTTCATTCATCCTCTAGAATCTTGTTGCAGCTATTGCACTTCGACTTGATTATTTAGTGTTGTTATTCCCTTTGTTGTAGAGTTATCTAGATTTTAGTTTTTTTTTTCCTATCTAAGGTGACGAGGATGCCTTACCAGCGTTCCCATTGTAGGCATGACATTATGTACCATGAGGCCAAGGGAGGGCGCAGGCTCACCAATGCGATAAATCCTTAGCCAAGCAATAGTGTGACCAAACAACATTGATATTTAAAGGCAAGTTGACCAACGTGAAGCGAGGCATAGCTAATGAAAGAAATTCTTTATTAAACATTGGTATTGTAGTGAAGGTTTCCGCCTAGATACCTAACACAAGTCATATGAGGAGACATCACAATCAATACATGCATAAAGTAAATTTATATTGGCATATCAATACCTTGTTTGACAAAGTTTTACTATATTGAAATAAGGTGAAGGAGGAGATTTTGTTAATGCTTGATTAACTCTAGCCCACATGAAGACCCTAAATCACTGCATGTAGAGGATTGAAGAACATTTGGACCTTCTACCAAACGTAAGAAGCTATTGGTGGCAGGGCAAAAAGCTAACTAAGGGGGAGCCTTCCAACTCATCCTTGTCCCAATGAGCTACAACTATTTTTCTTGGGGTTTTTCCTAATTTTTTTTGCTTATTGGTCCATTTTAGTTACATGATCAAATAATATGAGTCTCTTGACCAAAACTCATGTATATTTTGGTTTTCATTTTAAACATCAAAATTCAGTAATTAAGAGTTTATGTTCTGCCATTGGTCTAGTTTCTGTAATAACAAACCAAAACAGATCAAAATTATAATATATCACTTTAAATAATGCATTAAAAAAATTTAACCTCACCAAAATAATAATAATATTATTATTTAAATTTTAATAAATAAATTAAAATAATAATATGAATTATAAATAAGAAATTCCAAAATCAAATTTTTAATCCATAAAAAAATATGTTCTAAAAATTTTCAAAATATATGTTTCCATAAATTTAAATAAAATTGTTTTCTAATAAAATAATTTTTAAAAATTTATTGAAAAATGAAATTTCAACCCACTTCTAACTTTTCCCTCTAGAATATGCAATATGAATATAAATTCAATCAATGTTAAGAAGCCACTCCTACTATCTAGATCATTCTCTAAAATCCTATGTTATAGAGATGTCAATAACTTATAATTCAAACTTGAAGACCTTAATATTTTGACGGAATTCAAAGAAACAAGCCATTTGACATTATTGCAACCTCCATTCACATCATTTCGGAGGCTTGGATTTAAAGAAATACCTTTAAAAGAAAAAGAACAGAGTCATACAATTATCGTAACATTGTTCAATATTGCGACTCAGCTTTATCAAAAGTGGGGCTATCGCAATTTAACATTATCGAAACCTCACGAAAGGAAAACACAAAGGCCTAAAACTGAAGGCATAAAATATTCAAAATGAGGACTCAGCTCTATCTCGAGTGGGGCTATTGCGCTACATTGATTATAGACATAAAATAAATACACAAACGGCACGTCAGGCTCTAGCTTATTGCTATGCTATTTATTCTATAGCGTCACTTAACTCAAACTCTTTCGGTCACATGTGCATCACTTAAGTGTGTAGAAATAATCATTAGATCTAGTATAATGCTATTAAAACATTATTAATAGGCATATAATATATAATAATATTTGGGAGTGGAACTTTAGGATTGGCTTTATTAGAATCTTTTTTAGATCTATATTCCATTCTTAGATATGATTTTGACTCATTCGATTTATGTAGGGCCACTCCCTCCACATCCATAAACGTCAAAGCCTGGAGTGACCTAAGCATGCTCATCATTACTATGAGCATGTAACGATAATGAAACTCTATAATATAGATAAATAAAGTCTATAATATACATAAATTTATCTTTAAACTCTATAATATATATAAATTTATCTTAATTATTTTAATAAATAATGTATATAAATTTTTAATGTATTTTTAAATTGTCAAGTAGTTTGTGTTTTTGTAGAGATGATAATTGATGTAATTTTTTTATTTGAAAAACTGTAATTTAGAGATATTTAAATTGTTAAAATTATTTAAAAATTTGGCAATCCTAATTTTAATAATTTTTGTCCATAAAATTTTGAACTAGTCATCTTTGCATCACTTTCGCATCACCAAATAACTTAACAAATTACCATATATTTTCCATTTAATAAATATATATAACTTTTTCTTGATTATTAAATCATAAATATTCTAATTTATAATTATTATAATTTATTTTTTAAATACAATTGCCTTTATTGATAACATAAGTCGAATAGCATAGAATATTTCCTTAAACCCATGATTCATTTTACTTAATGAAATGTTGTTGACAACATCGCATTAAAGAAACCTTATACCAAGACATTGTAATGCTTCATAACATATGAGGGAGCCCTATAATGTGGTTACTTTTAGCTTAAGTTTGTGGTTGAGTTTAAAGAGTATAAAGAAGTAATTATGAATTTTTGAATGCATGTAATTTTTTTAAGAGTAAAAAGAGTTTATAAAAATTAACAGTATTAATTTAATTTTTGTTAATATAATTTTATTTAATTTTTAATAATAATAATTATTATTAATTTTTAAAAAATTGGTTTGTAATATTATTATTATATGTAAATATAATTTGCTCATGTAATTATAGTTTTTAAAATTTTATTTTATAATATTATTATTATATATGAATATAATTTGATTATTTATAATAATTTATTGGTGATGAAAGTAATAAATTTTTGTGTTTATGATATATTTATTATATGTAAATATATTTTGATTATGTATCAGAATTTATTAGTATTATGTAAAGGATAGATTTTTATTCATGTTTTTTAGTTTTTTTTTAAGGTAATGTGTTTTAAAATAGCATCTAATTTTAATTAAGGTAATATAATACCATTAGTCACACATTAAGTTTCTTGTCAAGAAAAGTGTACATATTGTTTTACACAATAGTAAAATTCATTTCAAACTCATGTGGATATCTTTATACAAAAATTTATCAGTATTATGTAAAGGATAGACTTTCATTCATGTTTTTTTTTTTTTTTTTTTTTTTTCACTTGTGTTTTTTTAGGTAATGTGTTTTAAAGCAACATCTAACTTTAATTAAGACAATATAGTACTAATGGTTGCACATTAAACTTCTTACCCAGAAAAGTGTACACATTGTTTTACACAATAGTAAAATTCATTTCAAACTCATGTGGATATCTTTATAGATGACTATGTTGATGTAAACGATCATTTAAAACAATTTACTGTGCGTATAAATATGTCATAACTTTATCATATTTTGTTTTAGGTATAATAAGGATACAGTGTAATAAGGTTCTAGTAAAGAGGCTTTATATATAAGGCTAAAGACAGGGTGTTTTCCGAATACACATAGTTCTACATATAATATTGAATATGTATTGGATATTAATGATGAGTAGAAACCATATTTTGGTTTTAGAGTATGAACTAAAATTGTTTTGGTTCGGGAAGAGATCATTTTCCTCGAAAACCAAGAACAAATTAGTGACTAAATAAATTGTGTACCTTTAAAAACCACAACATATTATTTTAAGTGATTAAATTCTCTATACACATGATGAAGTTATGTTTACACGTGATAATACAACTACATGTGAAAGTTTGAAATTCATTTATAGATTTTAAAATCTATCTATCATAAATAATTTTTTCTCGTATAAAATTTAGAAAGCGCTTATTTGCGCTTATTTACATCTACGTGAGGTGTAAAATTAAAAAACTATCCATTTACATCTAAGTGATACATAAACCATACCCAATCACGAAATTTGTGACTACGAGTTACTAATAATATTGACAAATAGGGCAAACAGGAAGGATAATATTTAAAAAGCCTTTTTATTGGTTCTTTGAGAAAAAAAGGCCTTTGTCTCCGAAGAGTTGAAATGATCAAAGGATTGGACATTCCAACCTAGTCGCCTTTTTTCCTGGCGGAATTAATGGCCAGTTCATTTTGTCGATTTCAATCAAGACAAGAATAATGCTCTAACGCGTGAAGTAAAATTTATCAGCTAAAACATTATTTTTCAGAAATTTGAACGCTCAATATTTTGAGAAATTTTAGCGGTTGTTAGCTCTGCAGACAAGTCTGAGGAAATAATTTTTCCCAGAAATTTGAGAAAATATTCTCAAATATGCGACTCCCGTCCCCCGGCAAGGCCAAAGGATCCAGTGTCCAGAGACATCTGGTGCCGGTAATTCTGGAGACTCCTGGCAATCGATTCAGGACTTTCGCCTGAGTTGTCTCTAGCGCTACGTTTAGGGTTTTCCTTAAATGCACTTTATTCTAAACATTTTAACAGATAAATCTCCGCGGCAAAACATCAAATGCTTCCTCTGCAAATTTTAGCCAAATCTCCGTTTTTATTTCTATTGACAAGAATTCAACATATGACAATATTTTACTTTCAAGATTGCGACTTCAAATATCCTCTTTGCAAGATTTCAACGACACAAACTCCATTTTCAAAATTTCAGCTAAGAACTCCGAATTACGGTTTAAAGCAAAATTACAAACTCCAACGCTACATTTACGAAATTCTAAATGGTACAGTATATCATTTCCAAAATAAAGGCTACAATTTCCAAAGCTACGGCCAAAACTTATCATCAAAATGTCAAACGACGATTAAAGCTTACCTCCAGTCCAAAACTTTGAGCAGAAAATCGCCATCCAAACTTCGATGTGAAGGTGAAAACTCAGATGCTCCAGCTGCCAAATTCATAAAAGAAACATTTATTTCTTGTTTGCAAGTGATTTGGACTGCAGAAAATGGCAAAGCCGTTAAATTTCTCACAGGTTCCCTCGAATGCAGCTTGATTTCATATTTTGCAACGGGAATACCTTCATTTTAACATCCCGAAGCGACAAAATCCCGCTTCTGCTGGTTCTGTTGCTGCCATGCTTCGCGAGAAGCTCAGAAGAATCGTCCACAAGCAACAGAGCCTTGCAAGGTATGTCCGGTCATATTAAGACAGAAATAAAAGAATGAAGAAAATTCAAAGTGTGCCAGACATTGATCATGGGAAAGAGTAAACCTCAGTTGCGCCCCTGTAAAGAAAAAGAAAAAGAATTGCAAAGGAAAATAAATTATTTAATATTTTAACATTTTCCTCGAAACCTCACCGGCAGTTGCTTGACCGTCCAGGTTTGGGGCCCGCGGCAGTAGAATGACCGAGTCGCTGCTCCCACCGGCCTGCAGGCGGCAGCCTGGAACTCAAACTTTCGCAGGCAACCTGGGACTTTAGCTCTTTCCCCTTCTGGAAAAGTTAAAAATCTCAAAACAGGCATTTCTTGGAATTCTCAGTAAAGTTAAAAAACTGATTTGTTGGCAGGGACTCTTAATTTTCTTGCCAATCTTGATGTCTTATCACTCTTGTTTTGGCATATAATTGAAAAGGATATATAGCCAAAGTAGTTAAAACTTATATTTAGTTAAAATTACGAAAATTAGACATAAATTGGTTAAAAATTATGAAATTTAGTTAAAAAATATAAATATGGGATGAAATTGAAGTTATTTATTAATGAATTTCAGTAAGGACTCCGCAATTCTAATAGGCGCAAATTGGAAAAGAAGTATGTTGTCAACTTTATCTTACCTTATACTTTAGTAATATAGATGAAATAAATCGTTATAAGGAATTAAAAGATTATATTATTTGCGTTATTTTTTTTTAAAAGAAATTATAAATTTAGAGGTCGTAATTTAATAAAAGAATTTAATATGGACTAGGATTTAATTATGGACTTGGTTTATTGAATTGGATTAGTCTCTCTCTTCTTTTTTTTTCTTTTTTTTCTTTGTATAAGTTGCTAGTTTTATTGTTATTGTTATTGACTTGTAATCACTTATTTCTGGTTCATATAATTTTTTCATGTAATTTTGTTTTTCTGTTTCACAAATTTTTATATGAAATTTGACCTTTCTCTAATTTGTGAACATGTTGCATAATGTAGGAGCACTTAACAACAAATATTTGTGTATATTTGGTATAACCTTTTACCTTCTCATGGCTTCTTGGGTTGCTTTGTTAAAAATTGATAGTGCAAACTATCTTTCCATACATTAATCAAATATGATATTACATATATACACAAAGTGTTGTCTCAAGATAGAGAAACTATCTTGGATACATAATCAGTGGGTTGAGAGAATATTTCAACCACACACCAAACTACGGAAACCACTCCTATAAAATAGGAATTGTCACAACTGAGACAAGTGGAATTACATTTTCCAACACTCCCCCTTAATGACTACTTGTCTCTATATCAATCTGCAAGATCTACATCTGGTCCAGTCTCGTAATTACACCTTGTACCTTGTTCATGCAATTGTCGATGTCCATATAAAGGAACAACCATCTATCGGAATGCATGGGTTCCCAACCGCTGCAACCACCAGTCTACTAGGAAGTCCTTCACATACATGGTTCATCCAACCTCTCGATGAACTCCCCCTAGCTATAAAATTTCACCTCATGGAGTCTAAAACCAATATGGCCCACCCAAGTGTATCCATCCCACATGACACACTCTTCCAAGGTGTTAAAACTCTCTTACAGAGGGAACACATAACAAAGGGTATGCATGCCTCTCTGGGTCTTACAACAGGTACATAAAACATTTCAAGACCACAACTAACCATTACAAAAGAGTATATGACATGTAGATTTTTTCTAATTACAATATGTGACTCATACTACACCATGAATCTGTTCCACAAACTCACACTAATTCACACAAACTCGATTGTCCATCATCCTCCAATTTCTGATGTAGCTCCTCTAATGCCATCTTCACTGTCATGTCTTCATTATATCTCATGGTTAATCATTCCTGCAGTTAAATTTGTCTATTGTTGGAATGGCCAATTCCAACAAAGACACAAACTCATGACAATAGTTGGCTAGACTAAATGTCACAACAATACAACATCCAATTCTTTTAACTAGATTTACATGAATGACATTTTTACGTGAAATACATGCATCTTGACAAAATAGAGGTTGGAGTCAAGGCACCATGTGATTGGTCTCTGATTTCATCTTAAATCTCTAATAAATCATATGGCATGCCATCTAGAATATGATCTAGTTCTTCAGTCAAAGCATGGAATCTACAGGAAATTACTTCACTATCCAAAGGCAGGTATAATTTGCTGCCATCATGGCCGAGTTGAAGCAATCTTCTAGCAGAATGGAATGTTTTTCGCAGTAAAGAAAAGTACTCCACTACCACCTAAGGAAGGGGTCCCACATTCTAACATCTTCGCTTTTGCTTCAGCAATACTACAAACAATCACACAGATCCGTTCACAGCTTTGTAGAACTCCATCTCAGCACTGGTCCCCACACCAATCGACGATCCACTGGCTCTTTTAACAGAACTTGTATCTCTTGACCGTTCACAATGAAAACTAATCCCTCTATAATGGAACCACACCCACTAACAAAGATGATCTCGATCTTAAAAAAACGCACCACATCAACGAACTCTTGGGTGTGCTCAATAACCTAAAACCTAAAATGAATAGCTGCGCAATCAACCTTCCACTAGGCCCATCCCAAACACTGGAAGCTGGAAGACTTTTGGCCGCTCCACATCATCTCCCACATACAAAGTGCACATATAATGACAACTCTCGACGAAAGAGGACAAACAACATCCAAAATGCAAAGAGAGGACTCTCTACGCCAATCTAAACCAAGTGCTTGAATAATTGGATGTCAGTCAGCTACAATATTCTTCTCATGGCTTCTAATTGTTTCATCACACCAACAGAGTTCCATCTGGAAATGTGGTTGCATTCTTCGGAGAAGACGCTAAAAGCACCATAATGCATCTGCAGCATCCTAAAAAATAACAATGAATGGAGGTAACAAATCATTCATACCTTGGCAATAACTAGTCGTGGGTCAAATTTGTGATTCTCCCAAGGCCTGACACAACCCCAACGTCATTGAAATATTTCTGTTGGAATGTCTCTCTCCAAAGCGTTGGAGCTAAATCCATATTGCTTGCATGAACAACATGCAAAAATACACTTTGTTGACAATGATCCATCATACTTCGGCCGATTGGGTCGATTGTAATTGTTAGGCTGTGACAACATCCAATATTGTTTTAAAATAAAAAAAATTCAAACTTTTAACAACAGCCCGAGATCCACTAACATGGTATCAGAGCTTTGATACCATGTTAAAAACAAAAGAATCAACTTTATTGAAATAAACCTGGACAACTCACAGGTGTGGAACACCACCTGGAGACTGTCTCTGAGAACTCGCTCTACCATAAATCAACCACATAGCGCTCAATCATCCACAGAAACTATTGCATAATGCCATCTCCTCAGCTAGATGGTTCAATGCCACCAATGCTTACCACCAGGCAGGTCACACCACAAGGCAAACTCCTTAGTTGACTCTCGACTGTGACCTCAAGATTTTTTGTAGAATCTATCGCTCAAGACAACAGATACCACGCTTAGGCAAACAACGACCGACGGATTCCTTACTCGTTTGTTGTGAAGGAATCGATACCACCGCTGCTCGCACTCTAATCTGCTCACACAACCCATGTTGATCATCTACAGAGTATGATCCACCTAAAGATCGACTTACACAACGATAGAGCCACAAATCTAATCCACCTATCCACCGAATAGCCAAATATCTAATCACAGATCTCAGGGGTTGATCGCCACAACCTCTGATTCTCTTCTATATGCAACTATGTGCTACGTAGAGGCCTTCTCAACAAGCTAAATCTCTCACTCCAGTAGCTCAACGCACAAGTAGTACACCACATGCCACAATCACCAATTTAAAAATGATCACTACACTCCCTCGACTCTCAGAATTCTCGATGGAAAAGCTAAAAAAAATATACTTTCTTATTTTCCTCGGCTCAGGATGGCCAAGCCCAGGAGGGGCTAGGCCCTCAGGGGCTCTGATACCATATTAAAAACTGATAGTGAAAACTATCTTTCCATACATTAATCAAATATGATATTACATATATACAAGAAGTGTTGTCCCAAGATAGGGAAACTATCTTGGTCACGCAGTCAGTTGGTTGAGATAATATCTCAACCACACACCAAACTAGGGAAACAACTCCTATAGAATAGGAACAGACTCTTTACATGGAAAATCACAACTGAGACAAGTGGAATTACATTTTCCAACATGCTTCACATCTCAACCTCTACAAGCAAGTAATTAGTGGCATTATTAGATGTTTTTCATGTCATGGGATGTTAAACATGTATTTTTTCACTTTGATCTTCTCTTATTTGTTGAAGTTTTCTATATCGAGTAGAATCATTTTCTTTGGTTTCTTTTCTCCATTTTATCTTTTTGTAGCATTTTTATACATAACTTCTTAAGCCATTTTTTCCAATTGAACATCTTTTCTCTTCAATATGTCTCATCAATTTTTTTTTCAACATCATTGGTTTCATGTGTTCTTCCTTCTTTTTAACTCATCTTAGTTGATTTTAACCAAACCCTTGTTGTTATCCGTGAGCAATGATTTTATATTTATGCAAAATTAGTGTTTTTAATCAAACTCTTGTTGTTATCCATGAGCAATGATTTTATATTTATACAAAATTAGTGTTCTAGGTGCCTTGACGTCTTTTAAATATAGTTCATATTTCACCTAAACACATATGGTAAGGAATGATTCTTTTTATTGTTTAGAAACTTCTTATCTAGGGTTTCTTTACTCACTCAATCTAGTACAAATTACTTCTGAATGCACTTAGTCACCATACTTCACTTCCAAAAATGGGCATTGGGTTATGATTGTTAAAAAGAGAAAGCACACATTTGCAAGTCCCAAGCCTTCGTTGCCCTATACCTATTTCTCAATAAAAATAATACTTTCCACCTTCCTTGCAATGATTTTCTCAAGCATGCATCTCATATGAACTTCTCATTGAAACTCTAGTCCTAAATTTTTATTGTTTTGGGTTATCTTTATTAACTAACCTCAAAAGTTGATTTGTAGTTTGTTCTTATTTTAATAAGTCTATCACTACTTTAATTTCTTTTGTGTTCACATTCATCCCAACCTCTTGCAAAATGGATCTAATGCCTTAAAGGATCCTCTCATATTACCCTATTAACCCTGACACCATTTGAATTTTGGAGAAAGGTCAAAATTTCTCCATTGCTCCCAGAAGAATACCAATTGAAGGCATAATTTGTGGGATTGAAGATGGAATTAAAGGATTTTTTGATGGCATAAAGGAAGAAATTAGGCAAGACTTCTCCATAATTCTCAAATGTGCAAAAACCCCAAGAAGGAATGTAAAACTCTAAAAGAACTAATGGATGATAAGAATATTGTCATTCTTAAGGCAGATAAAGTTGGAGCCATAGTTATTATGAACTCTAGGGATTACATGGAGAAATTAATGTTTGATCACCTTAATAACAATGGAAACTATAAACCCGGATGCGGGTGGCATTAACAGTTATCAATGACAAACCGCACAATTCAGACATCTGGCCTGGCGGATGGCAGGCGGATGGTCCGTAGGATACGCGTCGTAGGATGGCAAATTAAGTTAAGGGCAGATGAAATTAATATCGAGCAGTCTCGAATGATGTCTGGCATTAATGCGAGCATGGTTGATCTGCAAACAAGTCGGCTTATTGGCATGGATCTGCTCAATGCCCCTGTCTCAGCTACTGGTTCTTTTTATTGTGGAGCAGAGCCGCTTCAGCACCCCTGCTTGGTCTTTCGAATCTGGCTGTTAGCCTGGATTTGGAAGCTCCCTGAAACATTCCGCGCTCCTACTGTTTCTGGCCTGCTTTGCCTCAGTCGCTCTCCCGGCACATTTGCCTCTCTGACTATGCCTCGCAGCCGAGGAATCCCACGTCGAGGTAGCCATACAGGGAATAGAGGCCGCCCTTCTCGCCCTGTTCCACAGAATGTTGTCCCTATCGCCTCAGCTTCCCCTTCTTCTCTGCCTCTGGATCAAGCTAGGCCTATCCCGAACAATTCATTCCAGACCTCCAGGTTTACTTTTCAAAGTCGGCTCAACAGGCCTGTTTTGACAGCAAGTATTACCATAATTGTCACGGAGGAGGAGAGCAACCAGGTCAGCTCGACTCCAACTATCTCCACCCACTCTCAGGAAGATAGTGTTCTTCAAGGGGACTTGACAGGGATGGTGTTCCACGCGGATCACATGCAAGAGGATGCCCCTGTCTCGGAAGCGCCTCAGCAGCCAGTGGATCCGACTCAGAGTGATATTCTGGCCTGCGGGCCGTCTCAAAGGGCAGTTGGTATTTTAAATCTAGTAACTACTCCTGATGGTGGCGCAGCGGCATATGATGAAGACGGTTTCGTGACCTGGGTAGCTTCTTCCAGCCAGGTGGACCAGGATACGCCGGCTTCACCAAAGCATGCAGATTAAACATGTCTCCTCTCTGCCGGGTGGCCTTCTAGCCTATATGCTATGCAATTTTGGTTTTGTGTCTTTGATTCTGAGGTTAGATGTCTGTGTCTGGTTCATACTCCTGCTACAGGTAGTGGCAACTGCCAATATAGGTTCTACTTTTTGTTATAAATATGGCTATGCTAGTTGCTTTTCTGCTTTTTTGGTCAATGAAGGGCATGACGATTTCAGTCCTGGTAAAATATTTCAGTATGTCAGAGCCCAAAGTCAAAATTTTGAAGTCTGTACTGTAAATTTGGCAGAAGGCCTGAACTGTAATGTCTCTGAGTTTCTGGTTGAGGAATGGCCTCGGCCTCCTCTGAGGTCTTGACCTCATTGTATATCTTTTTTCACCTTTTTTCTATAGAATTAGTATTTACGAAGAAAAAAAAAACAATGGAAACTATAAAATACTTAATAAAAATCCTCTTAACAATATTTCCAAGGAGGTTTCCAGGGCCATTAACAAGTCTAACTTGGATGATGGTTTCAAGAACAGGTTAATCAGCAAGTCACCCTTAACCCATAGGATTTATGGGCTTCCAAAAATCTATAAGAAAGATGTTTTTGTAAGCCCTATCATAAGCAAAATTGGATGACCAACGTATAAACTTGCCAAGTGCTTAGCGAGCTACCTCAAACTTTATGTTGGGAATATTGACTCCTTCGTCAAAGATTCTACCTTCTTTGTTAATCATATTGATGATATGAATATTAAACTTGATGAACTTTTGGTTAGCTTTGATGAGGTGTCTCTTTATACCAAAAGTCCTTTTTATGAAGCAGTGCAATTTACCAGATATTTAACAGACTAGAAACACAACAATGCTTGTTGAGATTGTCTTAAATGCACCTTCTTCAATTTTCATGATTATATTTATGAGCATACATGTGTGTTGGCCATGGGTTCTCCATGATCTCCTATAGAGACAAACCTATTCATGGAGCAATTTAAAAATAAAGCCATCATCTTGTTTCCTCTTAGACCTAAATGTTGGGTTAGATTTGTAGAAGATAATTTTGTCATCTAGCCTCATGGAAGTGAAAACCTATAAAAATTATTGTAGTACCTTAAAAACCAATGCAAACATGTTAAGTTTACCATAGAAATTGAAGAAGATGACAATTTCCTCTTCCTTGATGTCTTAACAATGAAGAAGACCGATGGTTCCTTTGGACACAAATTTGTCAGGAAACTAACTCACACTGAACCATATTTGCATATTAGCTTTCATCATCACCCAACTCAAAAATTAGGTGTTATGAATACCTTAATTATTAGGGCCCTTAGGATTTCAGATGATGAGCACTTAGAGGAAGAAAAACTCTGTCTTCTTGAGGTTTAAAAAAAACAATGGTTATAAAGAACAACAAATTCTTCAGGCATTTTGAAAAGCCTCCAAATAACATCGTATTAAGGAAGAGTCCCAAGAGGTACCTGAGGCTTTCCTTCCTTATGTTCATGGGACTACTAACAAGATTGCTATGATGTTTAGAAGAGAAATATTAAAACCACCTTCAAACCCTTGACAACTATCAAGAATTCATTAAAGTTTGTTAAGGATCCTGTTAGTCCCAAGCAAACAGAAGGTGTATACAAAGTCTCATGCTCATGTGGAAAGGCCTATATGGGTGAAATTGGAAGCTCTATAAATACAAGGGTTAAGGAACACATTGCATACTTAAAACATAACACAACGCACTCCTCATCTTTGGTCAATCATGTCGATGAGACTAAACACTAAGTTTACTTGCAAGATACGAAATTTTTAGCTTGCACCAATTAGTGTTCTAAGAGAAAGATTATGGAGGCTATTGAAATAGAAAAGTACCCTAACAACCTCAAGCTTAGCGATGGTTGGAAAATTAGCAAAAATTGGGCCCCTTCCCTTCAACTCATATGTACTCCTCCCTAACGCTTCATTTTCTTAAGGGTTTTTTCCTATTGTCAGCTCTTCTTGTGTCCTTTCACTCCCTACCTCCTCTCCCATAACCTATATTTTCCTTTGATCCACTTTATCTTCACCATATCTCCCCCCAGTTCCTGATGATGGGCCTCATTACTAAGTTCGAAATGTCGAGCATATCAAAAAACATAGTGGAACATCGAGAAGAATTTGTGTTCACTCCACCTAGAAATCAATAATGTTGAATAGGAAGAAGAAAGACCATTTCTTTTAGATGCGGAAGTTCAAGAAAATGTAGGCATGTGGATCCCTCACACAAGGAAAACCAGATATATGAAAATTGTAGATATGTATTGGAAAAATAAGACTATCACTAGAAATGTGTTTGTGGAGCGGTCAAAAGCTCAATAATAAATCTTGGTTAACATAGATGATGTGTAGTTGCAACTGAAGAAACTGAATTCAAAAGTATCCAAGCAATGAAAGAAGAGAGAATATTTGGAATTCTTTAACTCGAAGGACATAGGGGCACTTGACACCATTCATCGAGTTTCCCCATCTAGTTAAATCGTTACTTTTTAAAATTTTGTTCTTCATTAAAAGCAACAAGTTTTTTTTTTATCTAAGGCACTGATATAAATCAAATGCATACTAATTTTTTAAGTTTTAATTTACCTTTTAGTTTATTTGACTATGTGATATCCTATACACTATTTAAATATCCAAAAGAAACACTGTAATGCTATTGGTATGGTTTTCCTAGTAACAAACCAACAACCATAAGAAGAGCTTGTTGTATTTTTGTTACAAAGCAATACAGATAGTGACTTAGCATTACAATAATAATAATGACTAGAACATAGCAAGCAAAAACTGGAGTTTAACCACCCCTTCTTGGCTTAGGTTGTTTCATACATGACGGATCTGGGTGCTTTTTATCACTGTTCTCGGTTGCTTGCATCAAATAAACTGGACCCCAACCAATATCGAATGGAGGCGACGGCGATGGCGTTTCTCAGGGTTGTAGCAGATCTGGTTTGTGCCGCCGTTAACCTCATAAAAAAACACGGAGCAAAAATGGATGGGGGCCCGGCAAATGGATGCGCAGAGTATGGCCTCTCCATTCGGGCTTGGTCCGGATCTACCACCAGAAAGCAGCCTCAAGATCTGGAACAATACAAACAGAGATTGGAATTCTATCTCGGTTTCTTGGTACAGGATGTATCATGCAGGACGGATCTGGGTCCCATCCTTCAACCATCTGTAACAAATCAACTGGACCCCAATCAGTGCCGGATAGCTGCGCCTCCCTCAGCGAGGGTTATGCCCAGGAGAAAGCAGCGGGCCAGATCTGACTCTTTCTGGCAGCTCTCAACAAATTTGATTGATGACCGAGCATGGGGCGAGAACCTGGCGCTGGATCCACAGCGATATCCTCTGCGATCTACAACACTTGGACACAGAGCGGGTCATAGGCTTTTAGATCTAGACCTCTGTAGAACAGATCTACCCCTATGCAAGTCAGATCTAGAAATTCACTCACCGTCAAAGACGATGGAAGATAAAAAAAGCCCTCTCTTCATTAGATCTATGGGAGGGAACACAATATGCATCGAAATAGGGATATGGGAGACAACAGAAATCCTCAAACAGAGGATACATGAAAAGACCGGAATCCCACCATGCAAACAACTCCTCCTTTATGCAGGGAAGGTAATTCAGGAGGGTTTCAATCTAATGGAATACGGTATAGCAAAGGACTCTACCATCTGTCTCAGCACAAGATTGCGCGGAGGTTGCCCCGGCACAAGCTCAAAAGGACCGGTTTCCTTCAAAGATGCAGTCCAAGGGAAGATGGAACCACAAAAGAAATCAGAACAACAAGCTACAACACCAGGGGCATACATTGTTGAGCAGACAACACAGAACCCTGCATTAACAATTTCCATACCAGAGGTGAATGAAATACAAACTGATTACTCAACTAAAGCAGTGATATGCAAGTTCAATGGATTTTGGCCCAAGCCGGAAGCCCTTCGTCAATGGATCTACTCCATATGGACAGAAAACTGTGATATCCACCTCTGTTCAAAAGGATTCTTTATTGTCAAATTTGACACCATAAAGGACAAAGAATATGCTCTGAACGAGGGACCATGGTTTTGGGGAAACGGTGGCCTTTTCTTGAAACCTTGGTTCCCGGATTTCGATCCAAATAGCATGATGGTCACCAAAATGCCAGTTTGGGTAAAACTGTTCAACCTTCCTATACACTTCTGGCACTACAAAGTACTGGAAGGAATAGGCAATACCCTGGGATCTTTTTTAAAAGTAGATCATGACCGCCTATCCAAGGATATCTACACATTTTCCAGGATATGCGTGGAGGTAGACCTCAGTCAAGGCCTACTAGAGCACATTCTCCTAATACATAATGGAAAACAATGGGCACAACCACTGGATTATGAAAACACCGCCTTCCGCTGTCGCATATGTAGACAAATAGGTCATCTTCAGAATGCATGCCCACAAAACAAAAAAGAAAGGAAAAGGAGACAACCACCAAAGCCGAAAGGATGGCAATTTTCAGCCACATGGGCGGAGGATATAGAAGAGGAAAAGAATGCAGAAACCACCAACAATCTACAAGAAGATGAAGGAGGAAGGAATAACCCAGAAATCAACAAAGAAAAATATCCATGCTACCTACAGAACAATGAAAATATGATTGAAGGAGCAATAGACACAAATGCAGATAACCCTCAGCAGCAATATGAGAACTCCAGGCAGGAAATAGGAGGCAGCAAACGAGCATGCACACCAACAAGCACAGATTCTGAAAAGGACAACATGGCTGCCACAAATGAAACAAAAATGATTATTGTAACAGCTCCGCCCAACATTGAAGGTTGGCGGAAAGTGGAAAAAAAGAAGAGTAGGAAAGCCTAGATTGACTATTTGATTGATTATTAGCTCCTGATTAGCAGGACAAGTTTTGTTACAACATATGCTATTCAACATCTACAACATGTAATTTTACTCATAATGAATAAAATTACGATTTTTCCAGAGGAAAATAATAATAATAATAATAATAATAAATATATTGTAATGTGAAAATATTCAATTTATTTGTTTTAAACGAAATACATAGAGATTTGTATTAAAAAATCTGGATTGCAAGGCCAAAATATTTACCTATTCTAATCTTCTTTGAGGGTTTGAGATTGAGCACAAAGGCTCAATCCAAACACTTAAATGAATTCCCCATGACACAAGTAATTCAGTCCATTTCCAACTAAATATTTTCCAAAAAAAACCTCAAAATACAAACACATTTACATTCCATTTTTTTAATTTGATTTAGTTTGACTTCTTGTTTTTCTTGGATTTTTTTTTTCCTTTCTTCCCAACTTGAATCCAACCCGCATTTTCTGCAAATTATGGCAAATCATTCTTCGACAACTGCACGATATTTTCCTTGAAATCTTCCATGTCCGCCTAATCTACCCAGGAAATTTCCTTTTCAACGAGAGTCCTTGTGATTTCCGAAGATAATCCGTTTTCCATGAGGGTTTGTTGCTTTTCTGCTAACGCTGCATTCATGGGATCTTTACTGGCAACTAGAGGATCCACTTTGGCAAGCGAATTTCTTTGATTAGTTTATGTTGCCACGATTGTGGTTTCTTTGACTGAATCTGCTTCCTTCTTGTCTTCGGATTATTTCTTGGCCTGAAGCTCTTCTGCTTTGAATACCGTATAATAGTCACCTTCTGCACCTTCCCACCATTTGGGCCTTTGGGGTTTTTTTCCAATCTTTTCGATTTTGAGGATGCTTGGGCAATTTTTAATTACATGTCTCGTTTAATCACATGTTCTACATCGAAATGAGATATTCTCATAGTCAAGATTTTGGACCCAAACATAGTTTGGAGCCATTAAATTAATCTCCACGGGAAAACCCTTCTTGAAGTCCATTTCCACACAAATAAGAGCATAAGTAGTCTTGAAAAAAAATTGTTTCAGAGCAACTTCGATAGAATTTTCCTAATACATTTCTAATGGAGGAAAGCAATCTTTGATTCCAGAAATGCAAGGGAAGATTCGACAATCTTACCCAAAATGGGGCTGAAGAAATTGATGCTTTTACTGGATCAAAAGTGGGAGACCATCGCTGCATGTAGAGGCCAACGCTGCCCGAAATCCACGGCCCAACTTCACAGATAGCCTTATTGTCTTCAATCTTTTAAAAAACTATAGTGAAGAAACCCCGTACCATATGGCAAATTTTCAGCTTGTCCATCAAAAAGAGTTTCTATGTCTTAGAGATCCATTTATGTAGATCGGCCAATTGCAATCAAAACCCATTAAACTTAGAAATCAAGCAATTCTCCAAAATATATTTTTCATAGTCCAAAAATATTCAATTATTAATATAAATTTATTTTAATTTTAAATTTATAAATCATTGAAATATATTTAAAAAAAAAAACAAAAAATTTACGGAAAGGAAAATTATCTTTTAAAATTACTTATAAAACTCATATTAAAATAAATTTACGTAATTCATTTATATATAAAAATATAATCATTTATATTTTATAAGATATATAGACATGATAAGCAATACAATGCATCTAATATTATTAAATTATAAAAAGAACTTTCAATATTCAAATGATTTCGCAACCACACAACCCAAAAAAAATAAAAAATATAAAATTTAGTGCAGGGACGAAGGTTCCAACGCCTCTGTTCAAAATAAATACAAATTCAATCATGTCAAACGGGACTGGAGACTTGAAAAAAATAATGTCAAAATATATAATATGGACAAAAGCTACAGCCACCCCCTTTGAAATGTGCAATATAAATATAAAAACTCAGTCACGTTAAACGAAGCCACTCCCGCTTCATTTGCGATAGCGATACAAATAATGTAATTTAAACCTTAGAAACCCTCTATCGAATAAAATGAATGCATTTTATATTATAAAAACCTCCATCCACATCAACTCAACCGGTTACATTAAAAAAATTGAAGGCACTTTTTATTACCATTATTCAACTTTATCTCAAGGGGGGGACTTTCTCGATTCGTGGATACACAACGCATCTGATTGCTTTAATTTATTGCTAACACACATTCCTTTTTAGGCTTTGCTTATTTCATACTCTTTGACTTTAATTAAAGATGTTCATCCCAAGTAATAATTTATAGATTTTCATAAATATTATTAATTCTGAGGGGATGGGAATTATTGATTTTTAAAAAATTGTTATTGAGTTGAGAAATTTATTTTATAATTTAGTATAATAATTAATTTTATTAATTTATTATTAAAATTGAAATTTTATTTATATAAATTTAAATAAAAAATAATTATATAAAATATTTAAATAATATCCGTTAAAAAAAATTATATGTACAAAAATTAAATGTCTCCCAATTCATATTTTATTTATTGGGTGGGGGCGTTGGTCGAGTCACTAACGTATCTCTCTTTATCAGTCGAGCCAATGGCGACCTTATTAGTCGAGCATGCTACGCACCCTAACGACTTTTCTTTTGGGGACCCTCCTCCAAAAGAGAGTTGTTCGTCTTCTCTCCTTATCAATCGAACCGATGGCGTCCTTATTAGTCGAGCGTGCTACGCACCCTAACAGACCTCACACATTACCTCACACATTTGAAATAAACCTATACTAATTAACTTTACTAATCATGTCTATAAATATCATTTTGAACCCTTAATGGATCTATGATATGTATCATTTTGACCCCTTAGTGGATCTATGTAGGGCCACTTCCTTCATGTGCGCAAATGTCAAAGCTTCGAGGAGCGTCATCATGGCTTATGATTATTGTTGCTTCAAATCTAGAAATGGGAAGTAAGCTTGAGCATCATTACTATGAGCATGTAACAATGATGAGACTTTACAATGTACACAAATTTATCTTGATTTTGATTTTATTGTAATAAAGGTTTAAGTAATATAGGCTTTTATTCTTTATCTTGATTTTGATTTTATTGTAATAAAGGTTTAAGTAATATAGGCTTTTATTCTTTTAATGGGGTATAATAAGGGGGTAAATATTTTAAAATATGTTGAAAGGTACACAAACGTGCACATCACGCCAGTACAATAAAAGGTGGGAATCCCATCTTTGAAATATGGAAGACACGATGTCTTGTCTTACACTTAAATATTTTTTTAGCACAAACCTGTATTATAAATCTTACGTGCTTACATGTAGCATCACTAATATTTATGAACATAGGCATATAAACATATATATAATATGAACAAGCCACCAAGCTCTATGCATGTCAAACTTAGAATATTCTAAGTTTATTATGTGTAAGGAGTAGGGCAGAGCAATTGGGTAGAATATTTTATTTTAAAAAAGCAGAATTGGATAAGCTCAAATTATCTTTCTTTCCACGCATATTAAAAGGGTGGTAAATTTGAGTCTTATTCCTTAAAGGCAACTAGGACCATGTATACCTATGCTTTGACTTACATCATAGTTAAAGGATGTAACTATAAGATTCTCACCTTTCTATATTAGTAAGATCCAAATGCCCCTAGCACATAGTGTTTAGAATATGACACTTCTCGATGAGCATGATAGGGATGACCCTTAGCACTTGTCATTTACATTGTGTCCCTTCTAGATTCGTATCTTCGAAAGCAAGTGAAGAACTTTTGGATTCGCTTGGGCATGGTATTATAATTACAAACTACATAGGGATGGTGATTCATGAGTTAGAATAGTGATTCATGAGTTAGAATAATTTACTTGAGAGGTTATTTTAGGTTATAATGTTGGGTCTGATGAAGTCCATTTATATTGGTAATCAACATGTTTAGTAAGTTAAAACAAGTTAAAACGTTTGAACTTAATCATTGTGTTGTTTTATTCACTAATGTTAATGTTGGGTTGTTTTTTTCACTAATGTTAATGTTAAGGTTTAAGTAATACTTAATAAGTAGAGGTTGGTTAGTTATGTTGAAGAAATTCATATAGATGAAATAAGGTGATTATAACAATTAAACACTTTTTCTTTGTAGAAGAGTCTCATGTCATGTAGGGATAAACACCTTCTTCGTAGAAGAGTCTTATGCCATATATGAATAAAGAGTATCATAGTTAGAAAAGTAATGCCAATTATGCATATAATCGTATCGCTTAGCAATACACTTTAGTTTCTTTCAATGTTTTCTTTTTGTGGGAAAAATAGTCTTTAGAGATAATATAAGTTTGGCATATTCAATTGTTTGGAAGGTAAAAAGTTATAAGTGAACATGAAGAGTCATCAGGAGTATGAGAGACCTCTTGGAAGATGAAACAAAGGGTCATTGAACATTGTATTTATGTGTATCATATTAATAAGAAATGTAAATCACACTTATCTAAATTTCTCTTGCAGTTATATGTGCTCTATTATTGCTATCAAAGTAAGTGTATTCTTTCCCTTCTTGATTGCCTGTGAGCCATAGATTTTGTGGGCCTCAATCTAGAAACTCTCACCATTCTCATGCACCTACCTACATGCCCATTCATAGACTCAAATATTTATTGTCTCTTGCACATGTGCCCTCAATGTGGTGTCTCTGACACATTGACTTGTGACTTGGTATCCTTTTTTTTTGTAACCAAAGGAATCAACAACTGGGTCAGTCTTGTACTCATGTTTGACGTGAGGTCGACTAGCCGCTACCACTGTAACCTCTGGGGCTTTCGACTTGTCCTCCTCTCCATAGATTGAGTTACGTTTGAGGGAATTGAACGTTCAATCTCTTGTTTCCACAATATTTCATTTTCAGGACGATCGCCAATTGAGTGACACCTTGGAGACTTGTGACCTAGTATCCTTTATTTGTGACTATTGTGTCCATTTTTATGGTCATCCTAACTTGGGAGCTTAGAGATCATTTTACTCATCCCTTAGACTGTTGACACACACACTCTCTCTCACTATAGAATCAAATCTTCTCTCCTCTCTAATCGGCATGCGCAAGGGTTTTGGAGACTCCATAATTTTTCTATTCTCATGTGCTCCAACAAGTTTGATTAAGATAGTTGAAACATTAAGTTTTCCTATGATTTCGTAGATGCACAACCTTGTTATGAATGGTATGCCTTCGATTGATGTCCATTTTTCCTAAGGTATTTGTGTGTTTATAACAAGTATGTAATTTATAAATGGAATCTAGAGTTGAAATTAATCCTTGGTCAAAATTTTTGTTTATTATACTTCTTTCAATATTATTAATAATATAAATTTGTTTCTCAATTAAAAGAAAAAATATTCTCTTTCATATTTATTATTTATATTATGTGTTACTTTATAATAAGAAAATTGTTGTTTATTATACTTCTTTCAATATTATTAATAATATAAATTTGTTTTTCCATTAAAAGAAAAAAATTCTCTTTCATATTTATTATTTATATTATGCGTTAATTTGTAATAAGAAATATTGCAAAATTAACCATTAATAAATTTTTATTTGAAACACTTTGATACAAAATTTAAAAAATATATATATTTATTTCAAATTCATCACATCAATCAAAATTTTATAAATTTTTTGATGTGATTTCCCAATAACTTTTCTATTTCATAAAAATACCATAATATTAAAAAATGTTAAAATATTTTAAAAATATATTATAATTGTTTTTTAAAATATAAAAATAAGTCGTGAAGAAACTGTAGAGAATTTTTACATTTAAATATAGAAGAGATGTGTAAGAATTAGATGTAATATAAGAAAAATAACATGTTAACATTTTTTTATGTTATTTATATTTATTTTTTATATAAATAGTTGCTTAAATTATGGTGGGAAGTAATTGATGCATGATAAATATATTATCTACGTGAATATAACTTATTTTCAAGGATTTTACATTTGAATTAAAAAATCAAAATAATGCAATAAGGCCTTCAAGTTTTTGTCCAATCAAATGTTTGAAAAATAGTTTTTTTAATATTGAAAAATAAAACATTTATTTTTTTAAGTTATACATTATAAGATGCATTAGACAATGCTAAACTAATAATGGTTAATGAGCAAATTGATTCCGAGAGTCACATGGACTAATAATGATTTTGTAACCATATTTAAAGTTAATTAAACACACAAAAACTTAAAATTTACAATAAATTTACAATATAACAAGATTCTTAACCATGGATATTCACCCCCACTTTACCGATATTATTAACTTGTAAATTAGCTTTGTTACAATACCATGAGCTAATATAATGGCTTATCAATACCATATGCCCAAAAACCATAACTCATTTCACATTCAAAATATTTTATAGATATTTTATTTTAATTTAATTTTAAAACATTTTACTTGTTTGTTTAGATAGTTCAATTGGCAATGGCCATGGAAATGAAGTCTCACCTAACAGGAAGTCTACGGTTCAAATCTTGTGCTCTCCTTGGATCTGGGTGTCAAGTTAGACATGATGAATATGTAGTTCTACCAAGTTTATAAAAAAAAAATTTACATTTTTTGACATGATGAATATGTAGTTCTACCAAGTTTATAAAAAAAAAATTTACATTTTTTGACATGATGAATATGTAGTTCTACCAAGTTTACAAAAAAAAATTACATTTTTTTTTAATTAAGTCTAAAAAAAAATGTTATACTTTTGAGATATATCTAAACCCTCTGCCCTCACTACCACTAAAAATATTGTGTGGATATTCCAAAGAGATTAAATCAAGGTTTTAATAAAATGAAAATGAGAATCCTTTTATATATAGAGATGTTAAATTTATATATTACCATCCTAAATCGATCTTACCAAGCCCCTAAAGGGATCAAATCTCTTTTCACTCCAAAAGACGTTTGCACCTCAAGGGATTGATCCCTCGGATCTTGGTAGATTAGGAGTTAAGAGAGTTTGATCCCTCTAAGAGATTGGTACATTATGAGTTAAGATGGATCTACCCTGGTATTATATATATTTCACATCTCCATAATTAAAAGCATTCTCATTTTTCATTTTATTAAATCTTTGATTTAATCTCTATAGAATATCCACTAAATATTTCATATTCCTTATTATTTATTAACGTTATGTTCATTTTATGAAATTCATAAGAATATTTCTATTCGTGTATATAATCACAAATGTCTCACATTCTTCAATTATTTTGTTAATTAGATTCCACTTAAGTTCACCATCCAAAATTGGACTAAAAAGTTTGGAAGCCCCATGGTTAGCTTTGTATTACTATCTATAGATTTAATAAGAATTTTATGGGGCTAAAAGAATGAATAAACATGTTTTGTGTGCAGGGATGTGGCAAAACTATTTTACTATTACTCTTAGTTATAAATAAAATATTTCTAGATCCATGTGAAATAACATCATTTTATATTAAATTTAAAGAGAGATAAAATAATTAAAGGAAAAAATAATGTTGTACTACAAATAACTGGAATACACAAAGGCTTGACAATATCCTCTAACCAGTTGTTCTACCACCAAATGTTAAGGTTGACCATGATAAAATATTTTAATGCCAAAAAAAATCATAAAGAAATTTGAATACACAAATAAATATATCCATCGTAAAAAAATTTAAAATTTGAAAAATTGATTTAGAATTTTGAGAATATTTTTGAAATACAAATGAATATATAAACAATAAAAACTTTTGAAAACTTTTTATATAATAAAGAAATTTGAATACACAAATAAATATATCCATGGTAAAGAAATTTAAAATGTGAAAAATTGATTTAGAATTTTGAGAATATTTTTGAAAGTACAAATGAATATATAAACAATAAAAAGTTTTCAAAATTTTTAGATAAATTTAGAATTTTGAGTATATAAATACATTTAAATAAATTAAAATCATAAAAAATTACAATAAATAATAAATTTATTTTGGTGAGTATTAATCTTTTCTCCATTATTACAGTGAGTGTGTTACTCTTTTCTCCATTATTATGTTGTGTAATTTTTTTTAATTATTGTAATTAAAATAAATCTATATATAGTTGGAACCTGTCATAAAATAATGTCACCATTCTGAGGAGAAGTAAGAGTATGGTACAAGTGGATGAGGTTGAAATCTAACATTGAAATCACCATTTTGAGGAGAAGTAAGTTTATGGTACAAATGGATGAGGTTGAAATCTAATATTGAAATTATCCATGTAGATAGAGATTAAGGATAAAAAAAAATATTACATAATTTATATAAATAGTAATTAAGGCATTGGAATTAATTTATGAAGATATGGAATACGTTTTTAAAATTTGATATTTTATATATTTTTGAAGTTTTTAGAATACACTTTATGAGTTTTGATATATAATTAAAGATAATTTATAAGTAATTGTTTTTACTTTCTTAACAATAATTTATCAGTGTTATTTAATGGGTCAAATTTGCACTTGTGTTTGTTTATAGTGTTCAATGTACGATTTTCAAAAATAAAATGTACGATGATGATTTACCTACTACATTGTACATTCGATTTTTTTTTATTACTTTTTTGAACCTAAACTATTAATATTTCAACGGCATTTATACACGTCATTTTGGTATCAAAATTTTTCCTTGAATATACATAGATTGAAAAACCAACAATACTATTTTAAAGAGGAAGCATGTGTGGTGAAAGTGTGGTTAGTAATAGATGATGGAAATTATGTGTAGATGCAAGGTAGCCCACCTAATAATGGGCGTCAAGTTACTAGTTAGAAAACAAGAAAACAAGACTATATATGTTCCTGGAATTATATATGTTTTGGTTTTTAAGAGATTATTTAGAAAATAAGACTGGAAGCCATTATAAAAAATACTCATTATAGTTTAATATGTCACATGGAAGAAATGAAAGAATGAAATCTGATGGCAATGATAACAATATGTCCCCCAACTATTTGAGCTAAACCTAATTCACACACATTGAGTCACATTTTATAGACCTTTGTGTTCATGTCAACTATTTTCCTACTGTTTACATAAATTGAAAGATCAAAAAATACCCTTTTGAAGAGGAAGCTTTCACAAGAATCTTATATATTTTTCATTTATTTTTTGTTATGTAGTTTTTATGTTACTGATTTAATTATAAGTTAAAAAAATAAATTAAAATATAGTATGAAATTGAAAGTGTAAAAACATTACACCATTGGATAGCATCATCAACAAATCCACTATCATTAATTCCACCACCTAAGATGAAGGTGATGGAGATGGAGATGTTTCACTCAGAAGTTAGTGCTGCGGAAAATCCTTTGGTAAAGGGTCTGCATTTTAGGATTTTAATTCCTCAATTGAACTATGTAGCTCAATTAACAATTATCATAAATCTAAATAGAGAAAATAACAAGGATTTTCAAAATACCTCAATCAAGGTTTAAATAAAACTTTGATAAAGTATTTGGGGTTAAGGGAAATAACTTGATCAAGCTAATAACTCGATCAACATTCCCGTATGTCATTGTTGTAAATAAAAATAAGGCCTCATGACCCATTTTGGGTTATTTTATATTAAAAAGAGTTAACTTGATCAAACTCTATACCAATCAAGGTCTTAATTCTAAATTGTGCTTTATAGCTTGATCAAGGGTTTGTTTAACCTGTAAAAGCACCTTGATCAAGGGTCCATTCTATCCATAAAAACCCTCGTTCAAGGGATTATTTAAGTAATATATCGAGCTACAATACCTCAATTGAGTGCTTTAGATTGACTCGATTGAGGGTCATAAAATCTACTAGTTCACTCTCTTACCAAAAAGTATTACCTAGCTTTATGGATTCACCCATTAAAATTACTACAATACCATGCTATATCATTGTCCTTGTTGGCACCATCTAGTGCATTTTTTTAATTTTTGAATAACACAAAACATGAAGAAATGGGCGGTGTCACGATTAACATCAATTTTGTGTTGCCTTTGCATCTTATATTTTGATGTGCGCTTTCTAAGACATTGAACCAATGAAAAAATATACAACACATAGAATTTTTATGCATTGAATTGCGTAATATTGCATCAAATATTATTGGAAAATAAAACTTTGAAAGTAATCTTTTGGTTGGCTTTGCATCAAATAGGTAGGCATTTTACATTGCATTAGCATTTTCCAACCATAAACTTAGGAATTGATATTTCATAATTGGTGTCATGTTTGTATCATATTTAAGTTGTGTTGGATTTAAAATATATAATTTTTATATCATCCTTGTGTCATACTCGCATTGTGCTTGATCTACTAACATCATGTTTACATCTTTCTTACATGGTGTTTTCATTGACTTTCATCATGTTTGCTTTGTTCTTGCATCATGTTTCTATCAATTAGAACTTTTTTTAATCATATTTCATTGATTTGCATGGCGTTTTCATGGATTACTATTGTGTTTGTATTAATGTGTGTCGTGTTTGCATTATGCTTCAATCACACTTACATCACTTAACATGATATTTGTGTTATATATATATATATATATATATATATATATATATATATATATATATATATATATATATATATATATATATATATTTAATAAAATTGTTGGTTATTAAATTATTATTAAATATTTAACAATTTTTTTTTGTACCTTTTTTTTCCAGGGAAAAAATTCTAACTTTTTATTGTTGTGACAAAAAGTTACATTGTATATGTTGTTAGGCATTCAGATGGTTGTATGATTTTCAATCATAGATTTGTTGAGATGTTACTTGAAGGTTTCTCCTTCTACCATCTCGCTTGTCTGACATTGAATCACTGATCTATTTTGAAACCATGGGTCTCCCCAGAGAGGAAAACAACCCTGTTTGATAAGCTTTCTGAGTAAAATAAACGACATCATATGTCTCAAATATAACCAAGAACACAAACTGATGGGGTTGAATCATTCCCGGGTCTCCTCAGAAAGGAAAACAACCCAAACAGGAATGAGTCAACTGAATGTTGTATGGGAGTTAAAAGTTTGTTATGGAAATGGAAAAAAGAGTAACTGTCTGTTGTTTTTGAACAGAAAAAAGTGAAACAAAGGAAAATGCCTAAAGCTAGGTTGCAGACATAGAGAATATGGATTTTTAAACATATGGTGGAAGGTCTGACACATGGATCGCATATATATCAGATTCCTCTATCCTCTAACTACCCATACCTTGTTGCAAACCAGCTTTAGAAAGCTGGTTTGCTGTATCATTGTGTTCCCTATAAATGTGACATAAAGAAAGTTCATTAAAAAAGACTTTAAATGCATGGTCTCTTCTAACAATGGTGATAATATGTAGTTCTGACATCTGCTTATTCCATTGAACCATTTGATAATATTCAGTGAGTTCCTGAAGATCTGAATCGTGGGTATGCCCAGGTGGGTAAGCTAGCAGAGTAGAAGTTTTAAGGTTGATAGTTCTGTGAAGTTGTTGGTTTTGGTCCCTAATCCCATTGAGGCTTTGAGGCATCTATGAGAGTTTAGATGAATAACCAACCCAACGCCACATTTTTTATTTTGGCTGGAGGCCTCGTCAAAGTATGCCCAAGGGACTCCTTCCTTAATGCATTCTTCTCTAACAGGGCGGGGTATTTCCTCATGGGCTGGCTTAGGAATACTGGTGAAGATAGTCACGCATCCAACAATTGTGTTCCCCACTGAGGGGGTTTGTTCTTTGAAAATAATTTTATTCCTTGCGATCCACAGCCCCCAGGAAATGATTAAGGGAAGGTTTCTCAGGTTCTCTTCAAGGTGTTGCTTCCACCAATATTTCCATACTTCAGCTACCGTCCTCCCATCCCATGATACCCTTTTTTGGATCAGTCCCCCAACAGCCTGCCAAACCTCTCTTGAGAAAGAGAATTCTACAAAGAGGTGATGAATTGATTCAAAGGAAATTTTGCAAAGGGCGCATCTCCCTGGACCTGACTTATATCTTTTCTAGAGAATATCCCAGGTTGGCACCTTCTCCTTGAGGATGCACCAGAAGAACAATCAGGCTTTTGCCGGACATTACAGTTTCCAAATTGAGGTAGCCCACCAATCCTGATTTCCCCAACCTTTTTTTGTCATTAGGTACTTATATCCTTCTTTTAGGGAATAGTTTCCCAAGTTTGCATGTGCCCAGACTAGATGATCAGGTCTATTTCTAAGCCAGACATTGGATCGGGACAACTCTGAGATGAAGGTGTTCCATTCCCCTCTCCATTGATGATTGAGGTTTAGGTCTACCCCTGAAAGCCAAGGTTGTCTCGAAATGGAGGAGTGGCCATGGTTCTAAATCTGGCTGAGATTTTGGATGCCTCTTATATCGAGTTGGTTGATGAGGCCCGGGGATAGAGTGAAAGCTTCATTGCATCCAATCCATGGATCCTTCCCTATTCAGACTTGTTCTCCATTTCCTACCTACCAGGATAGCCCTTGTTCAATGATCTTGAAGCCGTCTAGTGTTGCTTTCCACACCACAGAGGCGCTTCGTTTATTTTTATTTGGGCTTCTAATCTAGTCTTCCAACGGCATTGGATCAATGTATTTCCTCTTGACCACCATAGTCCAGAGATTCTCCATTTTGATTAGCTTCCATCCCAGCTTTGCTGCTAGCAACAACCCGAAAGTAGTTAGATCTTTTATTCCCCATCCGCCCCAGTCCTTTGGCCTTGCCACCTTCTCCCAAGCCACCCATGGCAGTACCAAGTCTTCCTTTGAGATTGCTCATAAAAATCTGCTTCAAACTCTTCTAATTTTTTCCATAATCCCTTTTAGAACCCAGGTTAAAGCAACCCAGTAGATAGGTATAGCAAGTAGGACTAATTTAATGAGGGTTAGTCTACCAGCTCTAGATAGCCATTTAAAACTCCAGTGGGTGATCCTTGATTTGATTTTTGAAATCAGCCAATGCCAATCCTGCTTCCTGTATGAGCAGGGCTTCAGGAAGAAACCTAGGTATTTAAAATTGTCTTCTAGCTTCCAATCTTCGAAAGGAAAATCTTCTTTAATTTTGTTTACTTCCTTCCTGTTGAAACCTTCCAGCAGCAGTTGTGATTTTTCTTTGTTAACTTGCAAGCCTGTTACCTTTAAGAATAGATTTGGTATCCTTTTTAATTCCTGTGTTTCTCTCCTTCTTCCATTACTAAAGAGCAAAATGTCATCCACAAATAGGAGATGGGTTATTTTTAAGTTGACTGCCACTTCTTGCCATTTGATATCCCCTTTCCTTTTGGCTTCTAAGAGCAGTTGACTGAGTCCTTCTGCTACCAGAAGGAAGAGGAAGGGTGAGAGGGGGCATCCTTGTCTCAACCCTCTTTGAACTTGAAAGAAATAAGAGGTTGCTCCATTAATGAGGACCGCAAAGCTTACACTGGTTAAGCATCCCATCACCAAGTTTATAAAGTCAACTTGAAACCCCAAGTGTGTGAGTAGCATCCATATATACATCCAACTGACCCTGTCAAAGGCTTTTGAGAGGTCTATTTTCACTACTGCTCCTTTACTTTTCTTTTGTTTGATGCTATGGATGGTTTCCTGGGCCACTCCAATTGCTTCATGGATCTACCTCCCGTTCAAAAATCTGAACTGTTCTTTTGACATGTGCCTAGATAGAATTGGTTTTACATGGAGAGCTATCACCTTCGCTATGATTTTGTAGATACAGTTACAGAGGGAGATCGGTCAGAAATCCTCAAAGGAGGATGGATCTTATTTTTTCGAAATGAGGGCTATGAAGGTTGAGTTGAAAGGGGGATATATTACCCCTTTCCTTCTGGATTCTTCAATAACTTTGGTGAGTTCATGTCCAATTTGCTCAAAGAAGTGCTGGAATAGCTCCACTGTCCATCCGTCTAGACTTGGGCTCTTATCCTTTGGCATTGCTTTTATAATTCCTTCCACTTACCCCCTTGTGATCTCTCCCATTAGTTCCAATGGCTCCTCTTCATCCACATAACAAGGAAAAGTTTGGGTTGTTTGGATTACTTCAGCTAAAGCAACTTCTGCCGGGGCAGTGGATAGGTTTTGGAAATGTCTTATGCCCATCTGAGATAGGTCCTCAAAGGATCGAGCCTCTCTTCCTCCCTCTTCCTTCAGTTTCCAAATGGTGTTCACATTCTTCCTTCCTCTAGCATAGTTTTGGAAGAATTTTGTGTTTTCATCCCCTGCCCTTAGCCATATGGCTCTGGTCTTCATTCACCACTGTTCTTCTCTTGCTGAGAGGATTTTATTCCTTTGGGATTACAGCTGCATGATTCTTTCCCTTTTTTCTTGAGTTTCATAACCGTTGGCTTTAGGGCTTTCGAGCGATTGAAGATTCCTTCCTATTTGGATGAGATCTTCATCTTCTTTTAGTTTCTTCTCCTTGGCCCAGCTCACTGTAGCTTTTTAAGGCGCTTCAGATTCTCCATGAAGAGGAAAGCTTTATCTTTGGAGTCAATGGCCCTTGCAGGTCTCTAGGAGACCTTAAAGAGAGAGTTGAAGGATTCCTCTTGTAGCCAAGCATGATTGAATTTGAAGGGGGCTACTAGTTTTTGAGGGGCTTGGATAGTTCTAGCAAGATTGGCATATGATCCGAGATTCCCCCTTCACCCACCCACTGGCAAAAGGCTGGAATCTTTGCTGTTGCTTCCTCATGAAGGAGGAAGCAGTCCAACCTTTTTGCAAGATGACCTTCCCCTATTCTCCTATTCCTCTAGGTAGGTCTAATCTTCAATAAGTTTATGTCCAACAGCTTGTTTTCTCTAAATAAATTGGTAAAAAAACTTGATAACTGATCTTCTTTGGCCGAGGGGCCCATGTTTCGGATGAGCCAATGGAGAAGTTTAAATCTCCCCCAATGACCAGATTCGGGTTGTTCAGTAAAGATTTGGAGAGAAGGGTCTTCCAGAAGAGGGCTCTTCCTTGGCATGGCTCGTAAATGTTTACAATCAACAGATTAGTGCATAGTTCTTGGGAATATACTTCCATCCCCATTACCTGGTCCATCCCCTAGGAATTTAAGGCTTTGAATTTCCCTTCCTTAAACCCCATAGCTAGGCCCCCAGAGTGACCTTTGGCATCCAAGGCCTGGATGCTCCAGCCAGGCAAAATTTTTGACAATGATTTTGAGACTTCTTCTCCTGCTCCCAAAGTTTCTTGAAGGAGGAGTATGTCTGGATTGTAGGTCTGGATTACCTCTTTTAAGGCCAAATTTTTAGGGTTGCTGGCTAAACCTCTGCAATTCCAGGAGAGGATGATCATTGATCGACCTCAAGGGGGGTTTTGCTGCTCTAAGCACCCCAGAAATGGACATTTTCTTGTTGTCCGCAATATCTAGCTTGGCTCTTAACTGAGCCTTCGACAGGTTTGTTTTCCTCCCTCTCACCTTATGATCACCTGGATAGGTGGATTTGATCCAGGTAGATATTGGTGGCCACCCGCCTATCCCACTTGGACCCCCACAACTATCTCTTTCAGCTTTCAGTTTCCATAATTGCAGCACAATTTACTATTTTTAGCAGTTTTTCAGGGCTTGAACTTCCAGAGCCGTTTTGAGGCCCTAAATGACGTTTTTGGGGAAAACTGGGAGCAACATGTGTAAATAGACTGATGTTTCTCTTCCCAAAGTTGTAATTCCTGGATAGATTTTTCTAACGAGATATTGTGCGCGTCAAATAGAGATCGTATGCCAAAGTTACGACCTCGGGACGTTGATGTACCAATTTACCCAAAACGATGTCCACAATTTGGCTTTTCATCTTCTAGGGTTAGGTTTTTGGATGTTTAGGGTTTTCCATTGTTTTTTAACAATAAATAGGCCTTCGAGCCTCATTGTAAGACAGTTCAGACGCATGTCCCCACCACATCTCTTCTTAGAGATAAGCTACCATCGCCCTAGCTGGTTTATTTCCATTTATGTTTGTAAGCATATTTCAAACATTTTACATTAACGAAATGAAGTATTATTTCCATTGCATCTCTCTGTTTATGATTATCTCTGTAATTTGTTGTGTTCCTGTTTAAATAAGGATCAGTGGTATCAGAGCGGTCTGCTTTTTCTCTGTTTTTCTTTGCAAGTACCTAACGAGGTAAGGATATAAGGAGTTAGGGCTTCAACTGGTCGAACCTTTGCAAGACCAACCTTGCAAATCCCGATGGCCTCCCATGGTGGATGAAAAGAAAGATGAGGGGGCAAGAGATCCTATCAAAATCTTGCTCGAAGAAGCCCTCAAGCGACAAAGGAACGCGATGATGGACAACTTTGCCCAAATCCTTCAGCGGCTACCCAGAGGCGACACATCAACTTCCAATAGCTACTCTGGAAACGCCATGTCGTTTAAGGCACAAATTAATTTCCAAATCCCCATATTCGAGGGTCAAATAGATGTAGATGCCATAGATAAATGGTTAAATCTACTAGATGGGTATTTTTCTGTTCATGATTTTTCCGTCAGGAAAAGATTATTTTCTCTCTTCTCAAAGCAACCCCTCACATCAAGGACTAGTGGGAAACCTACTGCGAGCAGAAGGATTAAAGTACGGACTCACTATTTTCAGCCGCACCCACTTGGAATTTATTCTGGGATGCCATCAAGGAGCAGTATTACCCTGTCAAAAGCTACGAGGACAAATACATAAAGTGGACCATGCTGCAACATCGAAGGGACCAAGATGTGTCGGAGTTCACAAACATTTTCATACCCTTTGCACACGTATCAAGGATTCTGAGCCACATTTGGTACTCAAATACCGCGGCTGCCTGCATAGGTACATCTAGGAAGAGATGGATTTCCTGAACATCTTCTTGCTTGGCACGACGTATCGATATGTTGTCAAAATCGAGCAGAAGTTCAAAGAAAAGAAGCGAGACTTTGGATTTGCGAATCCGAAGCAAGGGAAAGGCTTCCCCAAATCGTAGAACCAAGAACAAAGCCAAGACAGGGCAACCCAAGACAACCCGTTAAAGCCACAAGAAAATAATAGTGTCAAAAAGTAGAAGGACATAGGAAAGTGGTGTGAGTTCTATTAGTCCTTACAATCTCCTAGGCTGAAAAGGAAATCGACAAGGGTAACCTCAAACCACTTCAGCTCAGCAGCTAGCCCTACTGAGCATGAGAGGGATCTCTCTAAGTGTCCTATTAGTGATATGACTTTAAAGAAAATTAATTTTAGGCTAGATATGTGTATTTGTTTGTGAAAATTTGGTTTTTTAAGGATTTGTTGAACTTAGGGTTTGGAGCCACAAGTAGGTCTAGGCTGTGGGAATACAGGAGAAAACATAAGAAGGAGCTAGATGTTAGAATCCATGGTGTAATTTGAGTATTTTTCAGTGTAGTATAAAGGATATAGTGTGGAAGAAACTAATGAGCATAAATAAACATGATTTCATTAGCTTAGGAAGACAAAACACATGACTATGAAAACCAGATAACAAAGCTTGAAAAACAAGAATTCAGAGTATTTTATCACAAGGAATTCATAGAAAGAAGAGATATAATGTAGATAAATATTCTTAGACCATGAGAAAACAAAAATAATGAAGTACAACCACCATGAACACATTGGGCTAGAGTTCCTTGAAAATAGTTGCAACCTGTATCTGTATTAGCTGAAAGATGATTACAATGCAAGCCTCCTTTACAAAAAGTTAAACTTGCTTCTCTTGAGGTGAAATTATACTTATAGACTCTCCTAGACCACTTTCCCACCTTCAGGAGTCAAATACTTTGGTGGAAGAACTGACTCCAAGGCTCTCTCAACCAATAGGTGAGAGTGAGAAGGCGTAATTCAAACACTTCATGAAGAGTTTGCTTAGGAGTTTGCTTCTTTTATGAGGCCTAATAAACATCAAAAACAACCTATGATGTACATTTATTCATGCCTACATCACCTAGCCTCATAAATAGTGCCATTACATAGAGAATCTTGACTTTGACCAAGTCAGACTAGAAACTAGAAATTTTACATAGTGAAAATTTTCAAATAAAAACACAGAAAGTGCAGAAGCGTAGCGCCAACTTTGCGATGATTGTCAAGTGCCTTCCAAGGGTCAAAATGAAAATCTAAGAGAATGGTCAACTATCCCTTCAAGTCTAGTTTACAACACAGTTTGAATTTCTGAATTTGGAGCAAGGGAAGACCTTCAAAAATCCATTCTCCCAAGGTCACTCCAGAAGCGCAGCGCCTGTCAAAAAATGGTTCAGAATGCTAGTTTTTTGCCACTTTTTTGAATTTTTATCCAAAACTAAGCCACCTCTGCAAAATCTGGGCAAATGGGTTTTCAGAGGATGCCAGGACCTTTCCAAAAATGTGGAATTTTCCTCAAATGGAGGCCATAGGAAAAAGTGCAGCGCCAAGGCGTTGTGCTTTTGGAGCAACTAAATTTATGAACTTAGACCAAGATTTGCCAAAAAATCCAAAATGCTCAAAATTTGCTCAAAATTAGAGGGAAGGTGTAAAAACAAGTTTGTTATAGGTTCATGGATGCTTCAACAAACATCTCCAAGTTTCCCCCATCCTTTTGATCTTTTTTGGCCTCCTTGAACTTGCTTTTAAGTTGTTTTACTTTGACATTGGCGATCATGTTTTGAGCTTGATAGTGATGTGCCATGTGTTTGAGCATTTGATTGTCTCTGTTTTCCTTCTCTAGGAGCTTCTCCAAGTGTTCATTCACCCTATTAAGCCAATATTCTTTATCTTGATGTACCTCTAGGGCAATCCTTTCCTCTAGGTCAAGGTCTTCATTGAGCAAAATTTGTTCTTGTTCCTCTTGCAAAGTTTTCTTGAGGCCTCTTGTTCTTGGTCTTTTCCTTTTTCCTCTCACCTCTGATGCTTCAGGCTCACTTGATGTCATTATCTCCTTACCTTTGCCAACTTGCTGCATTAGCTTAGCTTTTTCCTTTTCTAGGATCAACTCTTTTGCTTTGAGTTGACTGTTTTCCTGTTCAAGGAATGATATAACATACTTTTCCCTTTCCAGATTTATTGCTAGCTCCTTGATTTGGTAGTCTTTGTCCTTGATAGTCTGTCTCATGATTGAAGTCTGATATTTCGCCTCTAAATCAATAAGCTCAAACTCATGCTCAACTGTCTCTTTATCCTTTGCTGTCGATCCCTATTTTGTCAATGAAGAAGGCTTGGCCCCTTTCTCTTTGTGAGAAGAAAACACAAGCCTCTGCTCTTTCTTATACACTTTGGTCACCTTCGGCTTGGGTAGCTGAGTCTTCTCTGCTGTTTTGCTAGATGAACCCATCTTTGTTTGTTGTTTTGGTGCACTTGGGGACTGAGATGCTACATTTTCCTCATGCCATTTTAAAGCTGCTTCTAAAAAGGCTTCCCAAGCCATACCTCTCTCTGCCAGCTAATGAAGGACAATGGTTTTGATGAGATTGCGATGAAACAAGCTTGGATAGTGCTCTTTGTCCTTTAATTGTATCTTTTCAAACATTTTTGAAATGCTCCTGAATAGGTAATTGCACATGTTGAGTGGCTTTTGAGATGTGAAGTGCATCAAGAGGCGAATATGATATGCATACAACTTGGAGAATCTACCTTCATAGGTAAATAATCTCATGATAGTTTTCATTAAAGGGGCATACTTCTCGAGCAAATATCTGAAAGGCATGAGGTGAGTATGTGTATCTCTGCATGGAGTCTTTAAGAAGGGCTTGTAGTTTTGAAGATCTAGACTCATTCCCTTAAACGAATATTCACCATTGTCTGGTAAATCAGTTGCTAGTGAGATGGAAGCAATTGAGAAGCTAAACTCAATACCAGCAATGACAACAGTCTCTCCTTTCAGTTGTGTAGCTACCCAATTTATCAACTGCTCATAAAACGTTGCTTCACTTACCCTTTTACAAAATTCCAAGTAGTGAACATCCTCAAATCATTTTTTATTGAAAGGATAGGGGTTGATTTGGTTGCAATATGATGGTTCATATCTGAGAATCCTCCCTCCTTTGTGTTGTCTCTTTCTTTCTGGTGAATATTCAACCTCCATGACGACACAAAGTCTTAGCAGCAGGAAGTGAAAATAGATGTGAGGTGAGAATGGAAATGAAGTGATATGTGAGAGATTTTGACAAAATTATGGGAGGGGTTTTATGAAAGATGAGATGACTTTGAAAACTGATGGAAATGAGTGAGGAAAATAGTCAAAAATATGTGGCTGCTTGCAAGTGCGACCAAGAAGGTTTATGATGAGATTTTCCCAAAATAACTCTAGGAATGAGCTAGGGTTTTGCTTTTTCAGTGTTTAAACTTTGTTTGGAGGTGGATGAACTGGTCAAAATGACTCATCAAACATGTGTGTAGGTGTAGGATACCAATTTACATGTTTTGGAGATAAAAAATTATGACCACTTTTATCCTAACATTTTCCATGAAAAATTTGCTATAAACCCTAACTTGGAGAATCATTGACATGAGATGAAATTGGGAAAGCAAAAGATGGAGGATGATGGTGTAATTACTTGTCCCTTGGCTTAGAATTCAATAAAATCAAGCTTGCAAGTGAAAAATTTAGATTTGGGAGAGTTTTGAAGGATTTCTGGGCACTCTGTCCCGCGTACAATGCAGTGTTCCTACGCGCAGCACAGTTCACAGAAGCGTAGTGCCATCTTCTAAACCACTTTTGGAGGCCTTAAAAGGCTCCAAATTGAGAGATTGATAGATCATTGGAAGATCTTGAAGTATTCTATAATGTGGACACCTAGAGAATGTAGTTTGGACAATCCATGAGGGAGAAAAATTGATTTTCCCAAGGTCACTCCAACAACTCAGGGTTTCTCTAACAAAAGAGAAGCTCCAACTTGCAAAGCACTTTTGGATGCATTTCACTAATCAAAATCATGATCTGAAGGTACCATTGGAAAGCTTAGGATGTCTTCTACACAATAGAGTCATTTAAAACTGCCAACACCTTCTCCAAACCCTTGAAAATTTGTCTTGAAGTCAAGCTGTCAAGAAGTGCATTAACTCTCCCGTAGCAAGTGTATTTTGGGAATTTATATCAAATCATAACACATGTGCATAAAATGAAGGACGTTTTTGTTCCTTGGACTATAATGGAAAAAAATCTATTTCACATTTGTGAAATTATTCTCCATTTGGTCAGAAACATATTTTGAATCAAACATGTCCCTATGAGGAATGATGAGGCGAGGTAGTGCATTGCAACATTGTCTTATTTGAAATTAAATATTACCTTTACCTTTATTTTTCTTTCTTTAAGCTACTAACTCCCTTTACCCACTGAATCACATGATGGACATGTTTTGTTTTGACATATGGTATCATGACAACACATGGAGTGAAACCCTAGACCATGACCTAAAATGAGGAATTTAACCATTTCATGACCAAGACACTTAAATGAAGATATGATACCTCGAAGAAGACAATGGCCATGATGAGTGATGAATACCATGAGTAAGTGAAGGGAGCAGCAATGACCTAGACACAACAACCAGTGACCAAATTTTTATTTGAAGACTCACTGAAATGACAAAAATTTGACTTGACACCCTAACAACACCTTGTAAGAGCATATTTGATCACTGGTGACAGGTTGAACTGACTGACACTAACATTGGCTCCAACTGGGGATGGAAACTCCTTGGAGGTATCAAGAACACCATAGACCAAGTAGCCTTATCCATTGGGCATGGAGTCATAATGAAAAGACTAAACTCAAACTGAAAACTGACTGACTAATCGACTGAATTGACTATAAAAAACATATTGACTGAAATTACTTATGGCAACAGACCATTGGGATCTTAGGGCCTTAACCTCAGGCTTCAAATCCTGATGATAACCACCCACTTGCTAAAGATGTATATACAATCATGTGTAATGGTCCCTCTAGTGTAACCAATCCAGCAAGTGGCTACTTACTTGAATTCTGCTTGTACTTTCCTTAAGCGGGTAGAACAAACAAAAGCTAGGGAACTCCGAGTGTCCACTGAATATGTGCTCATGATCCATTAATACAAGAATTCATCTTTCTAGATGTCTACAACAAATTTGAAATAGGGTCTATAATAATTTGGAACATTAGCATATCTTGAAATTCAGAAGAAATACAAGCACACTCTTCATTTTCTGAATATGGAGGAAGAACATCATGTGCAAGTGGCTTTAAAACAACCTATTCTTTATCGCTGCTCTCCTCTTCATAATCTTCTTGTAATGTTTGATGATTATTCTTTGCCATAATTACATTGTCCGAAACCTTCACACATGCCAATTTAAAATTATGATTTGCATGAATCTGCCCTTGAAATAGTGCTTCAGAAAATGGATGAGCTGGAGAGACATATGAGTGGTGAGTGTCTAGAGCTCTTGTTCATACATTTCATTAGAAAACTAATCTTGGTCTTTACAAGCCTAATATTGAAATAAAACCTCAGAGAAAGAACAATATGAAAGAACAAGTGAATGGCTATCTTCATACCTCTCATCCAAAAGATAGGGTTTTGGATGCTCATGGAAAACTTTAAATGCAGCGACCACTTCAAGTATGTTTGATTCCTCACGTGCTTCATCAGGAAGAATATCAATTTGAATTCCAAAAGAATCAAGGGGAACAACTTCTTGTTCACTATTTCCTTACAAAAGTAGATGGTTCACTGCTTCAGTTTTCTGTACATGCAATCTTAGAATTCTCACTTGGATTAATTTCTTCTTGACTGTTAGAATGCAGATTTGTTTCATCTTCAAGAAAAGAAGGAGTTGATGTGTTTTGTGAATGATCCTTTGTATCAAAGTAGCTAATCTCTGTTATTTTTTGTTGGGAAGAATATTCATAAAGGGCCTCTATGATCTCATAATCTAGACATTCTTCATCACCAAAAGTTTCTTCAAGGTATTCAATGAAGTTTTCACAGGATTCACAAAAATCTTCGAACAACAAGAATGAATGATTATACTTTACATAAAACTCAAAGAATGTTGTGTGGAATTCTTTAAGAGAGAATAAGCTACATGGCTTCAATCCTCCATACCATGATCTTTCTTTTCCTTCTAGGGTAGCCATAAAAATTTTCATCAAATAGTCCTCATGAAACTTAATCCCGAGCTTATGTATATGCCAATGAAATTTCATTAGATGCAGAATAACTTCATTGTCATTTCCATCTATGAATCTGGGAAAATTAGTTTTCCAATCTATGCAAGGAATTTGATTTGGAAAACTAGGAATATGAGCTCGATTCATAGGAGCATACCTTCGAGCAGTTGAATCCATCTTGAAAACAATTAAGACACCAAGAAGTTCTTCAAACTACTGGTTTTTGAACAGTGGAGTCGCCATGAAAATTCTGAACTTTTGGATTCTTCGACACTAGAATCGCCAGGTGAAAGATGCACAACCTTTCTTGTGTCTGATCACTGTTCACCATCAGCAATCAGATCTGATCCTTGTTGTTCTTTCCCATGGAAGATAAGATATTTCATTCCCCGACAACGGTGCCAAAAATGTTAGTCCTTACAATCTCCTAGGTTGAAAAGGAAATCGACAAGGGTAACCTCAAACCACTTCACCTCAGTAGCTAAGCCTATTGAGCATGAGAGGGATCTCTCTAAGTCTCTTATCAGTGATATGACTTTAAAGCAAATGAATTTTAGGCTATATATGTGTATTTGCTTGTGAAAATTTGGTTTTTTGAGGATTTGTTGAACTTAGGGTTTGGAGCGACAAGTAAGTCTAGGCTGTGGGAATACAGGAGAAAACATAAGAAGGAGCTAGAAGTCAGAAGCCATGGTGTAATTTGAGTATTTGTCAGTGTAGCATAGAGGATATAGTGTGGAAGAAACTAATGAGCATAAATAAACATGTTTTCATTAGCTTAGGAAGACAAAACACATGACTATGAAACCAGATAACAAAGCTTGAAAAACAAGAATTCTGAGTATTTTATCACAAGGCATTCATAGAAAGAAGAGATATAATGTAGATAAAGATGTTTATACCATGAGAAAACAAAAATGATGAAGTACAAGCACCATGAATTCACTGGGCTAGAGTTCCTTGAAAATCGTTGCAACCCGTATCTGTATTAGCTGAAAGATGATTACAATGCAAGCCTCCTTTACAAAAAGCTCAACCTGCTTCTCTTGAGGTGAAATGATACTTATAGAATCTCTTAGATCACTTTCCCACCTTCAGGAGTCAAATTCCTTGATGGAGGAACTGACTCCAAGATTCTCTCAACCAACAGGTGAGAGTGAGAAGGTGCAATTCAAACACTTCATGAAGAGTTTGCTTCCTTTATGAGGCCTAATAAACGTCAAAAACAACCTATGATGTACATTTATTCATGCCTACATCACCTAGCCTCGTAATTAGTGCCATTACATAGAGAATCTTGACTTTGACCAAGTCAGACTAGAAACTAGAAATTTTACATAGTGGAAATTTTCAAATAAAAACACAGAAAGTGTAGAAGCATAGCGCAAAATTTGAGCTGATTTTCAGGTGCCTTCCAGGAGTAAAAATGCAAATCGTAGAGAACAGTCAACTATCCTTCAAGTCTAGTTTCCAGCATAGTTTGAATTTCTGAATTTGGAGCAAGGTAAGACCTTCAAAAATCCATTCTCCCAAGGTCACTCCAGAAGCACAATGTTTGTCAAAAAATGGTCCAGAATGCTATTTTTTGCCACTTTTTTGTACTTTTCTCCAAAACTAAGCCACCTATGCAAAATCTAAGCAAATGGGTTTTTAGAATATGTCAAGACCTTTCCCAAATGTATACCTTTCCTCAAATGGAGGCCTGAGGAAAAAGTGTTGGAGCAGCTAAATTTTTGAACTTAGACCAAAATTTTCCCAAAAACCCAAAATGCTCACAATTTGCTCAAAATTGGAGGGAAGGTGTAAAAATAAGTTTTTTATAGGTTCATGGATGCTTCATCAAGCATCTTTAATTTTCCCCCATCCTTTTGATCCTTTTTTGCCTCCTTGAGCTTGCTTTTAAGTTGTTTTACTTTGACATTGGCGATCATGTTTTGAGCTTGATAGTGATGCGCCATGTGTATAAGCATTTGATTGTCTCTGTTTGCCTTCTCCTGGAGCTTCTTCAAGTGTTCATTCACCCTATTAATTCAATATTCTTTATCTCGATGTACCTCTAGGGAAATCCTTTCCTCTAGTTCAAGGTCTTCATTGAGCAAAACTTGTTCTTGTTCCTCTTGCAAAGATTTCTTGAGGCCTCTTGTTCTTGGTCTTTTCCTTTTTCCTCTCACCTCTTATGCTTTAGGCTCGCTTGATGTCATTATCTCCTTATCTTTGGCGACTTGCTGCATTAGCTTAGCTTTTTTCTTTTCTAGGATCAACTCCTTTGCTTTGAGTTGACTGTTTTCCTATTCAAGGAATTATATTGTAGGAATTTACAGGGTAAGTTCCTCAGAAAGAACACCAAAAGGACACCGCTCACAACCAGATCACAGATCAATACACCAATATTTTTGACGATGTTAAAACCCTCAAAGAGGGAAACAGTCCACGACCTGCGCCAACGTGGCTACTACAGGCAATTTATTAATCAAAGAATGAAAATTTACATAAGCTTCTCTCATGCACGGATTACCCGAACAATGACCCTCCATGCGCTTTAAATAGAACTCATGGACCAATCGGGTGTCAAGCCACGGATCAAGTGTCGGTAATACTGAGGAGAGACTGAACCGTCAGATCACTACATATCGTGACCGTCGGATTGTAAGTTACAAAATGTACAACGGTAAAGAAACACACTTTACCTAAATCTATACCTAACTCTATACTAGACCAAGTTGAACTTAACTATTTCCTATGTGTCGGAATATCCTAACATCCCCCCTTAAGAACAACTTGGGATAGGATTGAAGGATTTACAAATATGACACAATAGGAGAAGGAAGGAGGCACTAGAGCCTATCCCCCCTTAGTGACAACTTCCTGAACTCCAAGCATATATCGAAGTTTAGTGAACTTCGCCTCTGTGAGAGCCTTTGTGAAGATGTCTACAACCTGATCATCCGTTGAACAATATTGTACTTCAAGAACATGGTCATGAATGAGATTTCTGATGAAGTGCATGTGTAGTTCAATGTGTTTGCTGTGCTGATGCTGGACTGGATCTTTGCATAGCTGAATGGCACTTTGATTATCACACCAAAATGTGGTTGGATGCTGCTGCTCAAAGCCAAACTCTGATAGGATCTGACAAAGCCACAAGGCTTCCTTACTAGCTTCCACGGCACCACGATACTATGCTTCTGCTGAAGAAAGAGAAATGGCAGCCTGTTTCTTACAAGCCCATGTAATAGGTCCTGAACCAAGAGTGAAGACATAACCAGCAGTAGATTTCTGATCATTAGGGTCCCCAGCCCAATCAGAATCAGTGAAACCAACTAATAGAGGAGCTGCTTTGGCACTGTAATGAATCCCAAACTGTACTGTACCTCGAACATAACGAAGTATTCTTTTGGTTGCTTTCCAATGACTTTCACGGGGGTTTTGCATAAAACGAGCAACAAGGCCAAAAGCAAAGGAAAGGTCAGGACGAGTATGGGTTAAATACAAGAGTTTTCCTACAAGTTGACGGTATAAGGTAGCATCAACTTCAGGAGAAGTACAAGAGACTGAAAGTTTGACTCCAGACTGAAAGGGAGAAGGGGCTAGCTTACAGTCTTCCATGTGAAAATGACGAAGAATATCACAAGCATACTTGGACTGGGAAAGGGAAATACCCTCCTTGGATTGCAAGACTTGAGGACCGAGAAAATAGTGTAAGTGTCCTAAGTCTGTCATTTCAAATTTCTTTTTAAGGCTAGACTTCACATGGTTTATAAGGTTGGGATCACTACCAGTAAGAATAAGATCATCAACATAAAGAACAAGGATGATAAGAGAGTTGCCCACTTTCTTGGTGTAGACAGTATTGTCAGAATAACACCTAGAAAAGCCAGATTCTAAAAGAAAGCTATCCATTTTGGCATACCAAGCCCGAGGAGCTTGCTTGAGACCATAAAGAGATTTCTTAAGTCGACATACAAGGCTGGAGTCTGTTTGGATGAAGCCAATGGGTTGTTCCATATAGATTTCGTCATGCAATTCCCCATGCAAGAAGGCTGATTTAACATCCATCTGATGGACTTCCCATTTTAAAGAGGCAGCAAGGGAAAGAACAAGGCGGATAGAGTTCATTTTGGCAACAGGGGAGAAGGTTTCAGTGTAGTCAATGCCTTCAACCTGTGAAAAGCCCTTAGCAACAAGACGAGCTTTATGTTTATCAACTTTCCCATCTGGTCCATACTTGGTTCTGTAAACCCATTTACATCTAACAAGTTTGCGTCCCTTTGGTAGAGGAACAATATCCCATGTATCATTTGCCAACAATGAATGATATTCTTCATTCATAGCTGCTTCCCAATGTGGATGGCCTGAAGCTTCTGCAAAAGTGTCAGGATCATGATTTACTGGAGCTTGAGCCATTAAAGAAGAGGCTCTTTCAAACTGAGAACATGTACGTCGCTGATCTGTAGGATCACCGGCAAGATCACCTGCTGCATCCCGAGTAGCACGAACCCATCTTGGAAGTTGAGGATCCTGAGAAGGTGGGGGAGGATTGTCATCCTCACTTTCATCATCTGAAGAAGAAATGTTTTCAAAAGTAGAAGAGATAGGAAGAGGTGGCACATCCGCCGGACTAGGCTCGCAGGACGATTTATTTTCATCAAATTTTACATCTCTTCTAATGATAACATTTTTGGACTTAAATGGAATAAGTCTATAACCTTTTACATCTTCAGAATATCCAACAAAAGTACATTTCTCACTCTTAGGTTCTAAAGCTTTATGCTTTGCATCTGGAATATGGGCCCATGCTTCACTTCCAAAAACACGAAAGTGACGTACATCTGGTTTAATGGAACTCCAAGCTTCTTCTGGAGTGATATTCTTTAGAACCTTAGTAGGAGTGCGATTGATTATATAATTTGCACAATTAATTGCTTCGGCCCAAAAACTAAGACTGAGTCCTTTAGATTGCAGCATACAATTAGCCATTTCCTTTAAGGTGAGATTTTTCCTTTCAGCTACACCATTTTGTTGTGGAGTGTATGGAACAGTATGTTGCATTTGAATTCCATTTTCGGTGCAAAAGTTGATGAATGTGTTTTTAACATATTCTCCACCATTATCAGTTCTTAGCTTAAGAATTTGATGTCCAGATTGTTTTTCAACAAAGGCTTTGAAGGCCAAAAAGGTGTTAAATACTCCGCTCTTGAGTTTTAAGAAGTATACCCAAGTGCGTCTGGAGAAATCATCAATGAAATTTAAGAAATACTTGCAGCAAGAGAATGAAGCAACAGGAAGTGGACCACATAAATCACTGTGCACAAGCTGTAAAGGGGCTGAGGCGTGCCAAGAGGCACGTTTTTCAAAACTGTCCCGATGATGTTTTCCGAGTACACATCCGGAACAAACACCATCTCTGCAAGATACCATAGGAAGACCTGTCACCATATTTTCTTTACATAGATGCTGAAGGGAGCGATAGTTTAAGTGACCAAATCGTTCATGCCAAATGTTTGCTCACTTCATCATTATGAGCAACAAATACCGAGGGAAGATTTGATGACCCAAAGTTGTGAAACTTATACAACCTTGTGGAATCATCAACAATACCAGTAGCTAGAATCTGTGTAGGATCTCTCAGATCCTTGATTACAACATCATGAGGTGAAAATTCAACAATTTTACCTTCACCTGAATGAGTTATTTGATATACAGATAGAAGGTTGCAGGATAAGGTTGGAAAACATAATACATCATTAAACTGACCATTGTCTAGATGAACAGTTCCAGTCCCTACAACATTAAGAGATCTATCGTCACCAACATATATATTTTTGGTGTTACAATCATTTAAAGAAGAAAACATGGCTTGGTTTTTGGCCATGTGATAAGAGGCTCCAGAATCAATGAGCCACTCATGAGAATGAGAAGAAGAAGATACATTCAATGCATAACCAGACTGAGATGATTGACAGCGACATGCATAAAGTGCCATTCCTGAAGATGAAGTTGAAGTTGAAGTTGAAGAATGCTCCACATGGATGTTATGTTTCTTCATTGCGGCTTGTAGGCTTCCATCTTCTTAAAGCATTTAGATTCTAAGTGGCCATCTCGATTACAAAAGTTACAATGTCTATCAGTCTTCTTCCATTTGTTTTTATTGGTCTTATCATTTTGCTGAAATGATATTTCATTTTGAGGCTGAGTTTGCTTAGGACCCTTGTTTGGTTTAGGACCATTCTTTTTAGGATATGACTTCTTAGGTTTCTTTGAATATGGTTGCTGCTGGCCGGCTAACGCTTTCTTGGAAGAGTTTCCAAGATTAAGAAGACCAAGGTGTAAGAGTTTTTCTTGTTCTCTTATTAAAGAATCACAAAAAGAGTCAAAGGAAGGGGCCTTGTAGTATTTTCCTTGACAAATGAAAGCTTCCCTTGTAGAATGGAAGGTGGAAACAAATACAGAGTAGGCTGGTCCCAACTTAGTAAGGATGGAATAAATAAGGTTACTATCTTCTTTCTTAACCTTAACACCTTCCAAGAGATATCTAAGGGTCTTGAATTTGGACAAGAAATCTTCAATGCAAGAAAAATTATTAGGATCCAATGTAAGCAACTCATTTTCAAGTTGATGGGCTCTAATTTCATTTTTAATCCCAAAAACTTTAGTGAGTTGTTCCAATGCTTCATGAGGAGTCTCAAGTTCTGCAATATGGAATCTAAGATCAGGAGAAATAGACATCCCTATCAAACCACGTGCTTGATCTTGTCTATTTTTCCATTTTGCAGCCTTGTCTTCATCTTTGGGTTTCTTCTCTTGGTCTGTGGCTACTCTGTAGAGACCTTTACTTCTAAGTAAATCTTCCATGTAGGCTATCCATTGGAAGTAGTTAGTGCTGTCAAGAATGACTTGGCATGGACTTTCCATTTAAAAAAACAAACTGAAGCTGAAGATGCTGAAAGTAAGTGTTCCAATGGATAGATCTCGAAAAATTAGGCTGTTTAAAAAAAAACGGTTCTGAAAAAGGCTTCCGGATGAAGAAGTTATGGCTTTTTGAAAAAAATTTGTTGAAGTTGCCGGCAAAGTGCGCGAATGTGCAGAAATGAAAAAATCCGCCCCCACAAAATGGAGACTTGAACCCAAGACCTCTACTCTCTTAAAATAGCTTTGAACCAATTGATCTATACAAAAAATTTGAGAGAGAGAGAGAGAGAGAGGGGGGGGGGCCTTGGTTTGCGTGCTTGCCTTGAGAAAGCTCTTTTTCCCTACAAAACACAAAACACAAAACCCAACACGGACATGCAAAGAAAACGAACCTTATGGCTCGAAGTTAGCTTTAGCCAAAAAACTAGATATTTAAAAAAACGAACCTTGCGGCTCAAAGTTAGCTTTAGCCGAAAAACTAAATATTTTTCTCAATGTTTCTGATTTTCCGAGATCACACTAAGGTGCAGGGAAAAGAGCATACACATGAGAAAAATCCTTCATTTCTGTTTCTGATTTTCCCAGATCGCAAAGAGTCGCAGGGCAAAGAGCATACGCAGAAATGAAAGGTATAGATCCGGTTAAAAAAAAGCTAAATAAACCGAAACCGAAATAAGCAGAGAGAAAATAACAGTAAACTACAAATAAAGACTGTATACCTCCAGATCTTAAAAATGACGCAGCTAGGGCTACCAGAAACCTTTTCGTGTGAAACGAAAGGGGTTCCTCATTGGAACAGATGCTCTGAACACAACAGAGCAGTCCTCTCGGCCCGAAAGCAGTCAGAAACATCAGATCTAGGAAACGGCAGTCGGATGCAGTTCTACCGGCTTCAGATTTGGATCACCAACGGACGCGGCCCTCAAATAGCTTTGATACCATGTAGGAATTTACAGGGTAAGTTCCTCAGAAAGAAAACCAAAAGGACACCGCTCACAACCAAATCACAGATCAATACACCAGTATTTTTGACGTGGTTAAAACCCTCAAAGAGGGAAACAGTCCACGGCCTGCTGCAATGTGGCTACTACAGGCAATTTATTAATCAAAGAATGAAAATTTACATAAGCTTCTCTCATGCACGGATTACCCGAACAATGACCCTCCATGCGCTTTAAATAGAACTCATGGACCAATCGGGTGTCAAGCCATGGATCAAGTGTCGGTAATACCGAGGAGAGAGTGAACCGTCGGATCACTACATATCGTGACCGTCGGATTGTAAGTTACAAAATGTACAACGGTAAAGAAACACACTTTACCTAACTCTATACTAGACCAAGTTGAACTTAACTATTTCCTATGTGTCGGAATATCCTAACATATATAACATACTTTTCCCTTTCCAGTTTTATTTTCAGATCCTTGATTTGGTAGTCTTTGTCCCTAATAGTCTATCTCATGATTGAAGTCTAATATTTTTCCTCTAAATCTATAAGCTCAAACTCGTGCTCAACTGTCTCTTTATCCTTTGCTGTCGATCCTTGTTTTGTCGATGAAGAAGGCTTGGCCCCTTTCTCTTTGTGAGAAGAAAACATAAGCCTCCACCCTTTCTAATACACTTTGGTCACCTCCGGATTGGGTAGCTGAGTCTTCTCTGCTATTTTTCTAGATGACCCCATCTCTGTTTGTTGTTTTGGTGCACTTGGGGACTGAGATGCTTCATTTTCCTCATGCCATTTTAAAGCTGCTTCTAAAAAATCTTCCCAACCCATACCTCTCTCTGCCAGCTGATGAAGGACAATGGTTTTGATGAGATTGTGATGAATCAAGCTTGCAGAGTTTTCTTTGTCCTTTAATTGTATTTTTTCAGAGATTTTTTAAATGCTCCTGAACAGGTATGCACATGTTGAGTGGCTTTTGAGATGGGAAGTGCATCAAGAGGCGAATATGATAGGCATACAACTTGGAGAATCTACCTTCATAGGTAAAGAACCTTATGATAGTTTTCATTAAGGGGCATACTTCTCAAGAAAATATATGAAAGGCATGAGGTGAGTATGTGTATCTCTATATGGAGTCTTTAAGAAGGGCTTGTAGTTTTCAAGATCTAGACTCATTCCTTTAAACCAATATTCGCCATTGTCTGGTAAACTAGTTGCTAGTGAGATGGAGACAACTGAGAAGCTAAAATCAATACTAGCAATGACAACAGTCTCTCCTTTCAGTTGTGTAGCTACCTAATTTGCCCGCTGCTCATAAAACCCTACTTCACTTACCCTTTTACAAAATTCCAAGCAGTGAACATCCTCAAAGCATTATTTAATGAAAGGATAGGAGTTGCTTTGTTGCAATCTGATGGTTCATATATGAGAATCCTCCCTCCTTTGTGTTGTCTCTTTATTTTTGGTGAAGATTCAACCTCCATGATGACACAAAGTCCTAGCAGCAGGAAGTGAAAATAGATGTGAGGTGAGAATGGAAATGAAGTGATATGTGAGAGATTTTGACAAAATTGTTATAGACATTTTTGTGCCTTACAACTATAAGCATGAAATGTCCATAATCCAAGGGATCCAAAGTCCCTAAAGATGTTGTTACAACTCCTAAAGGAACAAGTTCAACCAATGACAGATTCTCCCAGAAGTTCTCCACCAAAAACCACTCAGAAACAGTCAATTCAGGATCAATTCAAGTGCTCCACTAGCTGCTTGCGTTGCAAAGCACCCCAGTACACTGTCTAGGTGCGTTGCAACGCACTTGAATGCACTACCCAGGTGCGTTGAGCGGTAAATGACAAGTGGCAGAGTCATTCAACGAGGTGGAAAGACCATGGAAGCTTCCAGAATCTTCTCCAATGACACTTGCCTCACTGAATTCGATCAAGTGATGAGTAAGAGGCTCTCAGTCTCCAAGTGGAAGCAAGAACTGACAGAGAGAAGCCACAAGTCAAAACATAAGCTGACTCATCCTCTCTGCTTACATCTATATATGGATCCCTCATCCCAGAGATCCAGAGGCTGGAATTTTATACTTTGCAGAGAATTGCTGTTGGTTTGAGATTGAGATTAGTACATTGGGTGATTTATGCTTTGTTGGAGGAGAGGAAGGGATTCCTTTGCTGGGAGGTAGATGCTGGATCGGAACTCACTTGGTTGTATCTCCTCTCGGACTTTCTTATTCTATCAATAAACTATTTGAGTTTCTCCTACATGCTATGTACCAATGATGTTTTGTTATATTTGCATGTTTAGCTTAATCTGATCTTGAGCTTTTTATGAATGTATATCTATATCTTTGTGTAGTTTCTCTCTCTTGTGATCTTGCAGGAATTCGGTGAAGCTGGGCCGGTAAGGGAGCTGGGAGCTACTGAAGAGAGGAGTGATTGGATCAACAAACTAGCGGAAGACACAGGTTAGTTAGATCCTTTCTCCTCATTTATATTTCATAAAGAAGAATACTCAAGTAAGTTTCCTTGTTTGTTGCTAAGGCACTATCACACCTTAGAGTGGGATAGGGGCATTCTGAATGGATACTGTTAACACCTAGGTTGTTCCCTTTGACTCTAAGGGAATACGGCCGGGGTAACCACTAACCAATCTTTGGATTACAGCTTCTAGCCAAACTGTGATCAGAGAGGGCTCTCTCTTTAATATTTATCTCTGTTTTGTACTGATTTTAGGCTAGCTATAAGTTCAGGTTTTTTTAAGGTTTTGGTTGGATGATAATTTCAGTCAAGGTGCTTATGCATTCTCCAAAGTGTTCTAGTCCATTGGGCTATGGAGTCAGTGGTCCTTTAGTTATTTTGAGGTGCTGAGTGATTTGCTGTAGTGATGCTGCAGAGCCAGATTAGTGTCTGAGAACAACGTTTATAATAGTGATTAAGTGGAGTGTATCCAGTTAATGCAAGGCAATGAAGAATCTTGCAGTGAACTGCTAAAGAAACACAAGGGGAATATTGTCCTAGAAGCAATTAAGAATTTCTAGGTAGTATTCATACTTATAGAATCAATATAGACATGAGCAATTAAGAATTCATGTGCATAGTAATCCTGAAGACAAACATTTACAGTAGTAAAAATTGAGTACAAGGTGTAGCAAAACAAGTCCTGCACTATTCTTTCTTTTTACTGCTAGCTTAGTATAAGATGAGTATGATTTTGACAAACATAAGTAAAACAAGAACAGAGTTTGGAGAAAACTTGTTATTTCATCAGACATCACATGAATTCTGCATCAACACATGGAGCATCATCCAGACATCAAATATTTCAGGAAATCACTGAGCTCATCCAGCCCTTTGTATTAGATAATTCTGAAAGTGTACAATACATTTGTCTCATAGAGAAAATTACCAACCCCTTATGAGTTACTCAGGGGAGTATATATACAAAATTTACATCAAAAATATCAGCGAATGAGTTAATATCTCATGTATGATATGCTAATCTCTGGAATGCAGTAGCTGAAGGAGTGAATGCTGCAGTAATTCCTTAATGCCTCAGCTGTCAAAATAGTCAGAAGATATTTGGACTTTATGGCTGTTAGAGTCGGCTGGAGATGTGCTGTCTGAAACTTGGATAGCTGTCATTGTCTATGTGATGAGTCACTTTTTTAGCTGCTTTAACTGCTGACATTTGTCATGTTATTTGTCTTGTAGTGACTTGGAGCTGGCAGTGGCCGAATGACTGAAGCTACTGTGGAAAAATCTGAAGCATAAATTGCCACCAATCCTCCTTAGGCATTTGATGTCTACGCATCTTTATCAATGTTTCCTCGGCCTCTGTATGTCTATAAAGATTGGGAGGGGTTTCAAACAGGTGATTTACTTCATTCTCAATGAAGAACAGGCCTCCAAGTTTTTCATATAAGCTCTGTCCTGTGGGAGGCCCTGCTTGTTCAGATGAACTGCCAGATGCAATAATCTGATTTTCAATAGTGGTTGCCATTCTGTTGGCCATTTGATCTGGAGAGATCAGTTTTCCTGCACCACTTAGTAAGCTGGGCAGGTCTTTTTCTTGCAGCACTCCCATTTTAACTTTGTATTCCTCCACATCTGCTTGCATCTCATAGTACTTCCTCTCCACTGTTTGTATATAGTTCCTGAGAGTTAGTACCTTCTTGGCAGAGAGGACAACCTCTGTTCTGTTGGGAATGCCTATAGCTGCCAATTCCTCCCTTTCTTGCCTGTTCAGGAAGTCTATCATTCTGTTTGCCTGCTCTGCTCTGTTCCCTAGCACTGTCTTGGCCTTCTGAATTTCTGCTTGAGCTTGGCCCATTAAATCCATCTGCTCATGCATTATTTTTATTGACCTCCATTGCTGTTTGATGGATTGGCCAATTTTGGCCCATAGGATTCTCTTTATGTCGGCCATAGCAGTCTCCAGATTCAGCTCTTTCTCTAAGGCCTTTATCTTTTCTTTTTGGGCCTTTATTTCTCTGCCCTGTTCTGCTACAGTCACTTTGGACTTGTCACACTTGGCATCCAGTTCTGCCAACTTCTCCTTGGCCTTCTTTATTTCATCTGCCTGGAGCTCCATTGCTTTGACGGCCTTCGTCAATTCCTCTACACTTGGGCTGGCATCTGGAGCTGCTGCTGTTCCTGCTGCTTCTGTTGTGGGGGCCACTGCTGCCCCTGAAGTTGCTGCTGTTGTTGAAGTAGTTGGAGGAGCTTGGGAAGTGGATTCTGCTTGTTTATCTTGTAATGCTCCTTCCAGCTCTCTCTCCAAATCCCTGATCCTCTGGTCTTGCTACATTAGGAGGTCTAATTGGTCATCGACCTGTTTTTGCTTTTGAAGCTCTGCGGTTTGAGGGTGCTCTGTGGGCTGCAGCTTCAACCTTTTCTTTAATGCATTCAGGTCATCATATTTCTTCTTCATAAGGGCCTTCACACCCTTTGGATCACTAGGATCATGTCCAAGATCAATGATGATGTCCTCCAAAGATTTTATTCTGTTATCTTTGGCCAGGGAGGACATTCTCTCAAAATCCAACTGAGTGTTGGTATTTTTGAGTGACTGCTTTAGTTCATGGGCCATGGTTGCCCTCTCCACAAAAGTTGCATACACCATTTCTCCAGTTTGTTTGTGGAGTTCTATTTGGTCCATGGGATGGATGTCTTTGGCCATGACCTCCACCCTTGTCTTCACAAAATCTGCAGCTGATGTAGGCTGAGGTTTTGTAGGCTTGAAATGACTAAATATCATTTTTTCTTCTTTAATGTCATATACAGACATTAATCTCTCTTGCTGGGCTGGTGTAGCATCTATAAATTGCTTGTAGACCTCAGCCCTCAGCAGCTCATTTTGAGCCTTTATTTGTTTGAAAGAAGCCTTCGTGCTCTTGGGCTTCTTGCTTTGTTGGGAAGAAGAGGACACCTCCAAACCGAGCTGTAAAGTTTGCTCCTGCTGAAAGGAGCTTGTACCTGTATGCTGACTGCCCTCCCTATCTTTTCTTGCACTGTCCAAGACATCTTCAGTAATGTCTTCTACCTCTGGGGAGTCTGCTCTTTGCCTTTTGGCTTCTGGCTGGTGGGAGGATCCACTGAGAGGAGTGGACTCTTCTCTATCTCTTTTTGTCCCCCTTTCCTCATGTGCTGGGGTCTGTAAAATTGGAGTAGTTACTGGCTCAGTTTGTGGGGGTGGAATTTGCAGTGCTGGAGCTGCTGGTAGCTCAGTTTGTGGAAGGACAGTTTGCCCTTGCTGCTGTTCTTGTTGCTGCTCACCTGAAGGGGCAGACTTTTCTTTCATTGTTTGTTCTTCTGCACCCATTATCCCTTTGCCTTTATCTAACACTGGTGCTGCTGTGGAAGATGCCTTTATTACTGGTGCAGTCCTTGAGGCTGAGGTCCCTTCTCCCACTGAATACGACGGTCTGAAAGGTACCTGCTGCACATAGTCTAGGTCAATAGTTTTTTCAAGCTCCTTCACATTCTTTAGCATTGTCTCTTCCTCAGTTAGATTTTCAACTAGAGTATCCATCTTCCATTCTTGCAGGTTGGCATATTTTTCAATGTGTGGGTACTGACAATTCTTAATGCCTATAAGCCTATACTTCTTTCTCCTAGCAGTGATGAAACCTTCAAGGTCATAATGGACCCACCGAAAACTATAGGACAGCTTGTATTTATCCTTAAGGATTAGGTCTGCATCTTCCCACCCTTCTTTCTTGTTCATGATGAAGGGGCCCAACTGGTGTTTTAACTTGAGGTGGGCCTTCTTTTTGGCGCTGTGGAAATGGGTGAGGTCGGACTGAATCAACTGCCTGTAATACTCCAAGGCAAATAACCTCATAGGTACATATTTTGGGAGCCTGTATGGACAGAGCTCACAACCATAGATCCTAATGACAGTATGGTTCTCATATAGGTACCAGTCACCTATTTTATATTTTTTGGAAAGCTGCAGAGCTTTCTTTATCTCATTTGATATTCTGGGAGGAGGGGACCTCATCAACAGGCAAGGGACTGGGTATACAAATTGGTCAACAAATTCACAGTAGGTATAGGGTGAATTTGTGACTTTGTGATAGACAGAGGTCCAGAAGATGACAGATCTTCTTTCCCCTCTGTGATCCAGCTTTTTGATGTAGCATGGGAAGGCTTCAGAATGATAGTACATGAACAGGTGGTAAATATAGGCCGAGTACTTGAAGACCCCCTGTCTGTCCACTCTGCTCAACTGATCATGAATCTTGTTAGCTATGAACTTAGCAAAGTTATATTTGCGGGCAGCGGGTTGGCGTGGGCTGTAAGCAGATAGCAATACCAGCATTGTTTTATCCACATGCTCACTGTTTTTGTATCCCAACACATAGGCAATCATGTCCAGTAAAAGCCTGCCTACATCATTGAAATGGACATCCAGGTAGGGAGGTGGCCCTGTAGGCTGGCACTCAGGTCTCATGAATGTCCTGGTGACCTTTTGAATCTCCTCACTGGTCATCTTGGCACCAGTGTCCAGCAAATAGTTCATGGAAAATGGGATTAGCAACTCTGTCTGATCAAAATGTAACATTTTGTTGATGGACTCAGCATTAATGTAGAAAAGGATCCTCCCAGATGGAGTGCTAATAGCTCTGTGCTGCACATCATAGTTTTCAGCACATAGGTGAATGATTTCAGGGAAGACATTTACAGCTGGGAGACAATAGTATGGTAGGTTTGACTCCCATATCCCATGTGTACCATGACCATCCTTATAGTCCTCTCTTAATTGACAGAAGGTCTGCAAGAAGTCCCTGTTACCCTCAAAGTCTTCAATAAGATAGTCCTTGTCAGCAAATGCCAAGGCCTCCAGCTCTTTATTTGGTGGATTTAATGGAGCTACACTGAGGGATGAGGATGCAGAAGCAGCCATTGTAAAACTTGATTTTGAAATAAGGTGATGGCAATGGTTTGCAAAGTTCTTTAAGAGCTTAAGTAATAGGCCAAATGTAGACCAAGTCTGAAGTGTTTTTCTCAGTGGAAAATGCAAGCTGGTTTCTGTAGTTTGTTGCAAATTCACAGGGATGTGAATTGCTAAGGGTAAGTTGCAGAGGGTATGAGGTTTCCTTTGGTAGCAATTGCAGCTGGCCTGTACTCGGCAAAAGGGAACAATGCCGAGCACCTCGAGGAAAATTTTATGGTTCTGGCCCGCGGAACGACTGTTTTAATGTCAATTTTTAGTTCTGGGGGCAATGCAGGTTACTTTATCTGACTCTTAGTTAGCAGACAGAGCTAGACTGTGAACTTTGACCAGTGTTTTAATGGTGAACTAACAGAGAAATGGCATGCATGGGGAAAAACATGAGCTTTATGGTGAATACCTGGATAAACTAGCTTGGAAGCCTGCGGGCCGGGCCGTGTAGGCTTAATGCAGCTGAATTCTTGACTTGTAGCGGTCTCAATCTTGGATTTGATGGCTGGAAACAGATTTTGCGGCAAGTTGGTTCGCAACGGCTACGTCGTTTGTGCGTGAAAATGACCGCAAACGGCTAGTTGGTTGTTTATAACGACAAATTTGGAAAAAACATGCTATTGGCGCTTTTCCGCCGATGACGTCAACATGACGTCATGGTGGGGCCCGGGTACGGAGGTGACGTGGCTGCTGAGGTGTAGGCCAGGGTGGCAGGACACGGTAGCGGGTAGATGCGGTGGCAGGGCTACGTGGAGGGCCACGGGACGCGGGGGCGGGTGGAAGCGACATGACGTTACGCTGACTTGAGGGTGACGTGCGCCGGATGGGTGGTAATGGGGAGGCGGTAAGCGGGTTCCCCGCACCACCTTTGGGCCAAAGGCGGTATCGGGGAGGGGGCTCCGAACAACCCCACCGCCTGCCACGCGTCCCTGTACGGGGCGGAAAACCATTTTCCTCGGACGCTAAAGGTCGGCAGATCCGGGCCCAAGAATACCCGCCCACCATTAGATCATGGGTGGCGGAAGATCGACGACTGGCGGGCCCTCTGACGGATCGTGCAAGTTGGGGGGACCCGCTGGCCTATTAAATATTCAATTTAATATTTTTAGGCGGAAAACTTTAGAGTTAAGGGTTTTTGCGATTTTTTTCGGGGTAAGGGTCAATCTGAAAGGGGAAAGTGGTTAAAAGGTGGTTTTGAGCAGAGAAAAGGGGTTCTTGTGAAATTTACAGGGTAGAGGTGAGGTAATGGCTTAGGGGGAGGCTGTCACTCCAACCTGAGGTCAGAGCAATCCCATGACAGGGTTGACCATAGTCCATGATGGACTAATGTCTCTCTTGACAACTTATTTGGCTATAGTGCTAAAGGGAGGATATGTATATAATGCTGGGATTTATACACCATAGTGTTATTATAGTAGGGAAAGGGGACCATAGGGGACTTAGATAATAGAGTTAGGGGTTAATATGGATAGAAGAGGTGAATGAGGAGTGAAATGACCAGGTTTATTTGAAAACCACTTAGCTGTAGGAGTAGATCAAAATGAAAAGATTTTTACATAGGAAATGTGGCTTTTAAAGGCATAAGCACCAGTATAAAACCTCAAACTTTTTCATGAATCTTGGCTGCTCAAGGGATGTTAGTAAATGGATGTGAAAAAGGGGACAATGGGAAGTTAGACATGCTCCTTTGCCTTGCTTTTCTTATCTTGACCAGCAAGATTCAATCTGAAATGAATACCACTTCTGCAACCCCATCTACTTACCCAGCTACTTTGCCTAGCATTTTTTGTTTCTTCTTGGAGGGTGCACTTGAACTTGCAGACCCTTATGTGCCTTTTCTTTTCATTGGCTTTTCTTTTGATCATCTATCTAAGACTGCCCTTATTTCTTCCAAGGCCCCAGATTAAGCAGTTGGGAACCTTAATTCTCTACCTAACTACCTTTGTCTGCCAAGATTAAACTGTTTGGACATACTTCTTTCTCTAATCTACAACAAAAATTGAGACATGGCATGACCCAGCTTAGGCTGTTGGATCACCCATTGAGAAGTATAACATCACTAATAAAATGCACATGTGTGCCTTTCATCAGAATATGAGATCTTTGCCTTGCCAAAGTAGATCATATTGGCATTTCCCAAGCCAATCATGAAAAATGAAACCTATTGGTATAGGTAGCTAACAGTGGCTCCACTTGGGGATGGTTTTTCTTCTTGAAAGACCAAGAACAGCAGGTCAGAATGCCTTGGTCATTGATCTGTTTTTACCAAAACTTGTAAGTTCTCTTCTTGTAGTTTCAAAATTGGAGGCCACAACCTCTGTGGAATTTCTGAGACACTAAGCCCCCTTCTGCTTATTTACAGCAACATTCTCAAAATGAACTATTTACATGCTGAAAAGAAAAGATATATACAACTGTCTTATGTACAGAAGGGAAGACCCTGTTATGTGGATGAAAAGTGATCAAAATAGTGTTTCAACATCCTGCCATTTACAGGACCTTCACCTAGGTCGGTGCCATCCAAATTCTCCAAAAAATAAGTGTTATTTCCTTGTAATGCTTGAATGACAAAAGGTCCTGTCCAAAGGGAATCAAATTTGCCATGTTTTCCTTTATCTTCTCTTCTTGAATCCCACTTGAGCACCTTGTTCCCTATGAAAAAGTCTTCAGCTTTGGTTCTTCTGTCAAAGGCTTTCTTCAGCTTCTCTTGAAGGATTTGGACTCTGTTATACACTTGATCTCTAGTTTGCTGCAGACATATAATTTGATTCACCCTCCTTTGCATATCATTGGGCTCAGCTTGACTCTCTTGCAGTAGTTTCATGACAGGAACCCTAGTGAAGAAGGAAATTTGGCTTCTAGTCCATAGACTAACTCATATGGGCTGACCCCAATGGACCTCTTGGTTGTTAGCCTATCTGCCCATAAGGCATTCACTAGTTTCTTATGCCAATTCTTCTTGTTTTCTTCCAACACTTTCTTTATGATGTTCACTAGGCTTTTATTTGATGATTCAGCTAGGCCATTCCCTTGAGGTAGTAAGCAGTGGAGTGGCCCAAAGTAATCTGAAATTTGTGGCAGAAGTTGACCATCTTCTTGGATATGAAAGTAGCAGCATTGTTTGTTATTATCTTGTTGGGGCAGCCAAATCTAGACAGTATGTTATTCTCCAAGAACTGAATAATTGTTGAATCATTTGCCTGTCTACATGGAATGGCCTCAACCCATTTGGTAAAGTAGTCTGTGGCTGTGAGGATCCATCTATGTTGGCCTGAAGATGAGGGATGAATTTCTCCAATGAAATCCAAGCCCCATTGCTGAAAAGGTCTTTCTGTTGCAATAGGCCTCAAGGGAAGTGGCAACAACTTTCTTTTTCCCTCAAATATTTGACATTTATGGCATGAGGTAGTAAAATTCTTAACATCAGAGAACAAAGTGGGCCAATAGTAACCAGCCCTGAGTATTTTATCCACAGTGGACTTCCAATACAAGTGTCCACCACAGTCACCTGCATGAAATTCTTCCTTGATCTTGTTAGTCTCATTTTCAATCAAGCAGTTCAATAAGATACCCTCATGGTTTTTCCAAAGCAAATTGCCATTCATAACACAGAATCTTGAGGCTTTCATTTTCACAAACCTACACTTAGTTCTGGACAGTCCTGGGGGAGCACACAGGTTTTGTAACACATAACAGATATCAGAATACCAGGGGGATTGTTCAAAGGCTACATTGATCTTTGGAGTCGCCAGCTCCGGTTCACTGTCCAGTTGATTGATGTCCAAGGCTTGGAAATTTGTTTCAGACATTAATTTGGCCAAGCCCTGCCCTTTTATCAGTTTTGTAGGTTTTATTTCAATATCAAATTCCAAAATGTTGGCAATCCATTTTCCTCTTCTACCTTCCAAGTTCTCTTGAGTAAGTATGTCTTTCACAATTGGGCTTGGTACATAGGCTATAACATGGGAGTACAGGATGTAGATCCTAAAGTCTTTAATAGCTTTGACCAAGGCATATGCTTGCTTTTCCATGATCTGGTATTTCAGGGGTGCATCTCTAAGAGCTTTACTAAAGAAAGCAATGGGTTTCTCATTTCCTTGGTCATCTTTCTGTAATAAAACAACGGCAATTGTGTGTTGGGAGGCAAAGGAAAATATGATAAATTCCTATCAAATTGTGGATTTGTTAGAACTGGGGTTTGGGTGAGGGCCACCTTTATTCCTTCAAATGCTTGACTTGCTTCTACTGACCATTTTACCTTTGAATCCTTTTTAAGCATATTATTGAGTAACCTACTTAATTCGGCCAGATTTGGGATAAATCTCCTTAGAAAGTTGATTTTCCCCAAGAAGGCTTGTAATTCCTTCACATTTCTTGGATGAGGCATTTGTAAGATGGCCTGGATTCGGTCTGGATCAATCCTAATTCCATCTTTAGAGATGATGTGACCTAACAGTTTACCTTCCTCCAAACCAAACAGGGATTTTTTAGGATTTAAGGAAATCCCATATTTCCTACAAGTTATGAATATCTGTCTCAAATGTTTCAAATGTTCTTGGTCAGATTTGGAAAAAGGTGTGAGGTCATCTAGATAAATGACAAGGAAGTCATGAATCTCTTTGGCAAAAGCAATATCCATTGCCCTTTGGAATGTGGCCCCTGCATTTTTCAACCCAAAAGGCATTTTAACATATTTGAAGGTTCCCCATGGGGTTGTAAATGCTGTTTTGTCCTGATCATCAGGATGTACTAAGATCTGGTTGAAACCTGAGAATCCATCAAGTAGAGAAATTCTCGAGGCCCCCACTACTCTCTGCAAGATGTGATCCATCTTGGGTAAGGGGTAATTATCTTTCAAGAATACTTGATTTAAGTTCCTTAGATCAACACAAAGCCTTATTTCACCAGTTTTCTTTCTTGTAGGGACTAAGTTTGAAATCCAATCAGAGAATCTGATTGGTGCTATGATACCTGCCTTAAACATTTTCTGTACTTCTTGTTCCATTGCTGGGAGAAGCATAGGATTAATTCTCCTAAGTTTTTGTTTAAAGGGTTTTTGATCTGGTTTGAGAGGGATGGTGTGTTGAATTACAGAGGTGTCATAGGATTTTAAATCCTCATAACTCCAGGCAAAGACATCCTGGAACTCCTTAAAAAGGTCAATGTATTTAGGCTTTTGATCAGGGGGTAAAGCAGCAGACAGCTTTATGATTTTGGGTTGTTCAGCAGTCCCAATGTTGCACTCTTCTATGGCAGTGTTGAGGGGCTGCATTTTTGGTTTGCTGGGAACATCATTGGAATCAAAAATGTCTTCTAGAGGGGCTAAGCCAGTGGGAAGAAAATTGTCCTTCAATTGTATAACTTCAGCTTCATCATCAGCTGTCTCTTCACAATCAATTTGTTGAATTTCTAGTATGTTGTCTTTGTTAAAAATTGTAGGATGTAGCATTTGGTTAGCTGTTTTAGGTGATATTGCTTTGTTATTCTGTTGATTCTGTATTTGTGATTGACTTGCTCTTTCAAGTATTTGTGATTGACTTGCTCTATCATTGTCAATACTTAGTCCTGAAAATTCTTGCTGCAAAGTCAAGAAGTTTTTTATTTGCATGTCATCATCAAACACTTGCCAATCCTTAACATTGTTTGGGACAGATGGTCTGTGTTTTATCTCAGCTGTAAAGCAGTGGTGGGGCTCAAAAGGTAGCTTGCAGGTACTTGCAAATGTGGCCAAGCTATGAGCATGAAGGTTCTGAGTCCTAGGAATTTTGGTAATCTGAAATTCAGTAAACGAATTTAATAATTCAGCAGCAGCAGACCTATAGGACCTCAGTCTTTTGTCATTGGTGACAAAATTACCCTTGACTTGTTGGATAACTAGGTCTGAATCTCCTAGGATTGAAACTTTTATAGCTTGTAGGGACTTTACTAGCTTGAGACCTAGTAAAAGAGCCTCATATTCAGCCATGTTGTTAGTGCATCTGAAGTTCAATCTATAAGCTCTGCCCTCTGCATGACTGTTTTGTTTATTATGTATCCAGACTCCAGCTCCTGCCCCTAACTTGTTGACTGACCCATCAAACTCCATGAACCATAGGATCTGTTGGTCTAGGGGAGACTTAACAACTTCTCCGTGGTCAGGGACTGTGAGCTGAAGTTCTGGTTTTGTATTTTGTTCATCCTTTAGAACAGTCTCATCACTTGTTTGGATCAGCTTTACTTCTAGGACAGCAGTATCTTGTTCACTACAGCCCTGCTCTTGTTTTGATGTCTTGGTTTCATCATTATTTGTTAGACCTGAACTGTCATTGAAGAGAATGTATGAATCTATATCAGAATGGACAGCATATATGGGAAAGTTTTGAGGTTTCTCTTCACTGCTGACCATATATTTCATGAGGGATTCTCTATATAGTCTCTTGGGTTGACCAAAGACTGTGATTGTGGCATATGACATGTCTAACTGTAAGGAACCTTGGAGTTTAGCCCCCCATGATCTTGATAACAGCATCCCATACTTGGGTGGGATATCAGCAACTACAACATCCATTAGGATTGTTTTGTTTGGGTATTGGACAAGGGATACACACAAGTCTTTTATCAAGCCTAAACATTTGACTTGGCTGGAGTCAAATGAGAATAGGTCCTTATATGGTCTTGTAATGTCTAGGTTGAGCCTCTCCATCACTGATTTAGGCATAAGGTTATGAGAAGCACCTGAATCAAACATTGCATTGTGTAGTATCTTGTCATGCACATGTAAACTAACATAGAAAGGTAATATCCCTGTGACAGCTATTTTTCCATCAACCTCTGGACCGAACAACAATTCTGGGGTGTCATCCAACACATTGACATTATCTTTACTATGAGTGAGTTGAAGGGATTTCTTGATCTGCTGTTTGTAGATGTCATGTTTGGCTAATTCTGAGAGAGGAATGGCCACTTTCAGTTTGCCAATTTCAGCCTCCAAGTCAAAAGGTTTTTCAGTTTGAACCTTAGTGTGGTGGGCAGCAACCTTTTCTTTGTTCACTGCGTTTTCTTCTTGATCTTTGTCTTGATCTTGGGGCCTATGTTTGTCATTCATTTTTTGAGGATTATCAGTTGGTTTAGGCTGCAAAGAAGGTACAGCCAGTGGCTGTTGTGTTGAGGACATTTGTTCAGTAATCTCTTCCACAATTTCCTCTGTTGCAGGTGAATCAGTTATGTTGATTGGTTCAGTGACTATGGCCCTTTTAGGCTGCAGCCTGTCCCTTGGTTTCTCAGGCTGTGTTATATTTACAGTTCTGCTCCTTAATTTGTACTGTTTATGAACTTCATAAACAGCTGTGTCATAGCCTTGTTTGAAGTCAAATGACTCACCTGATTTGGTTTGGAATTGTGGAATATCATCATCTTTGTGATCTTCTTGACTTAGGAAAACTTGATGCCCATCATTCAAACCCATCAGGTTGATGTGGGTGTCATCTTCTTGCTCATTTGAAGTAGATGTTTCAGCATAGTTTTCTTGAAATGGAGGTCTGATTTCTGGATCAGCATTGGCCTTGCCAACGTTTGGGTTTGGATTTCTCCTAAAATTGGGATTCCTGATAGGGTTGTTTTGTGGTGCTTCCCATGATGCTTTTCTCTCAACTGATTCCACCCTATCACCCAACCTCTTCATGCTATTAAGTATTGCATCAAGTTTTTGATCAAAGGCTGTAGGTTCTTCTTTGTATATGCTTCTCTTTTCTAACCTTGTCCTGTTTCTTTTGGCAATCAGGTTTGCTTCCACTGTGACAGCAACCTTTTGGGCTTCTTGGAGAGTTTCAGGTGCTCTTTCCTTCAACTGATATGCCATGTCAGGATCAAATCCATCAGGGAATTTGTACAGGGCCAAATCAGGGGGAGGTCTTAAGTTTTGTGGTATCGCATTGTATACATTGTTGAATCTAGCACAATACTCTAGAACGGTCTCTTGAGGACCCCTCTTGATTGTATCATATTCACCAAGTATGTGCAGGGGATCTTTCTTCTTCTCCCATCTATTAGTAAATGCTTGATAAAGCTCATCAGGGGTTGTGATAGTGTTTGCAGCAAGTGACCTGAACCAGGTTCTAACATCACCTGTCAGGCTTTGGACAAAAATTCTCATCCTCACACTGTCATCATCTATTTCATAGTTTTCAAAGTGATCTTGCATCCTCTTAGCATGTTGGATGGCAGAGTAAGGGCCAGTGGAGTCAAAGTATGTGATTTTGGTTTGGTAATCCTGAGGTAAGGCTGCAGGATTAGCAGGTAACTGTAAGGGTGCATATCTGTTTGCCATATTTACAGGGTTTAGAGGATTAACAGGGGCAGCTGGGATAATAGGAACAGTGGGTACCACAGGGGTAATAGGTAAGGGTGAACCTAGAGTGTTGGTCAAGGGGATATGTGCAGTGGATGAAGATGTGAGAGGAGGACTTTGAGATGTGGATGGTGAACTAGGGGAACTAGGGGTAGACCGGAAAAGGACCTTGCATGGAGTAGAGATGAGGCTGGGATGATCTGAATCTGAGGTTAAATCAGCAGGCTGCTCCTGCCTTTGCTGCCTCCTAATGTTTCTAGGGATAGTATTTGGATTATCAACAATGATGGGTGGATTAGGGTCAGGATTTGCCCTAGTATGCCGTGGATTTTTCTTGGGAGCCAGCTTCTAACTGTTTTTAGGATTTTATAGGAAGTTTTTATATCTGCAAGGACTGGATAAAGATTTTGGAATGGCTATATATATTTCAAAGCTGAGATGAAGATTCACTGAAAAGCTCTTCCCTAAAGCTGTCAATGTGACACAGAAACAGTTTTGAAGGCCTCCTGACTGATTTCAGGCTTGATTTGTAGCTTTGAGAGATGTATAGAAATTGGAAAATCCTAAGAGTTCCCCAGTGGAGTCGCCATTTATGTTAACACCCAGGTTGTTCCCTTTGACTCTAAGGGAATACGGCCGGGGTAACCACTAACCAATCTTTGGATTACAGCTTCTAGCCAAACTGTGATCAGAGAGGGCTCTCTCTTTAATATTTATCTCTGTTTTGTACTGATTTTAGGCTAGCTATAAGTTCAGGTTTGTTTAAGGTTTTGGTTGGATGATAATTTCAGTCAAGGTGCTTATGCATTCTCCAAAGTGTTCTAGTCCATTGGGCTATGGAGTCAGTGGTCCTTTAGTTATTTTGAGGTGCTGAGTGATTTGCTGTAGTGATGCTGCAGAGCCAGATTAGTGTCTGAGAACAACGTTTATAATAGTGATTAAGTGGAGTGTATCCAGTTAATGCAAGGCAGTGAAGAATCTTGCAGTGAACTGCTAAAGAAACACAAGGGGAATATTGTCCTAGAAGCAATTAAGAATTTCTAGGTAGTATTCATACTTATAGAATCAATATAGACATGAGCAATTAAGAATTCATGTGCATAGTAATCCTGAAGACAAACATTTACAGTAGTAAAAATTGAGTACAAGGTGTAGCGAAACAAGTCCTGCACTATTCTTTCTTTTTACTGCTAGCTTAGTATAAGATGAGTATGATTTTGACAAACATAAGTAAAACAAGAACAGAGTTTGGAGAAAACTTGTTATTTCATCAGACAGCACAGGAATTCTGCATCAGCACATGGAGCATCATCCAGACATCAAATATTTCAGGAAATCACTGAGCTCATCCAGCCCTTTGTATTAGATAATTCTGAAAGTGTACAATACATTTGTCTCATAGAGAAAATTACCAACCCCTTATGAGTTACTCAGGGGAGTATATATACAAAATTTACATCAAAAATATCAGCGAATGAGTTAATATCTCATTTATGATATGCTAATCTCTGGAATGCAGTAGCTGAAGGAGTGAATGCTGCAGTAATTCCTTAATGCCTCAGCTGTCAAAATAGTCAGAAGATATTTGGACTTTATGGCTGTTAGAGTCGGCTGGAGATGTGCTGTCTGAAACTTGGATAGCTGTCATTGTCTATGTGATGAGTCACTTTTTTAGCTGCTTTAACTGCTGACATTTGTCATGTTATTTGTCTTGTAGTGACCTGGAGCTGGCAGTGGCCGAATGACTGAAGCTACCGTGGCAAAATCTGAAGCATAAATTGCCACCAATCCTCCTTAGGCATTTGATGTCTGCGCATCTTTATCAATGTTTCCTCGGCCTCTGTATGTCTATAAAGATTGGGAGGGGTTTCAAACAGGTGATTTACTTCATTCTCAATGAAGAACAGGCCTCCAAGTTTGTCATATAAGCTCTGTCCTGTGGGAGGCCCTGCTTGTTCAGATGAACTGCCAGATGCAATAATCTGATTTTCAATAGTGGTTGCCATTCTGTTGGCCATTTGATCTGGAGAGATCAGTTTTCCTGCACCACTTAGTAAGCTGGGCAGGCCTTTTGCTTGCAGCACTCCCATTTTAACTTTGTATTCCTCCACATCTGCTTGCATCTCATAGTACTTCCTCTCCACTGTTTGTATATAGTTCCTGAGAGTTAGTACCTTCTTGGCAGAGAGGACAACCTCTGTTCTGTTGGGAATGCCTATAGCTGCCAATTCCTCCCTTTCTTGCCTGTTCAGGAAGTCTATCATTCTGTTTGCCTGCTCTGCTCTGTTCCCTAGCACTGTCTTGGCCTTCTGAATTTCTGCTTGAGCTTGGCCCATTAAATCCATCTGCTCATGCATTATTTTTATTGACCTCCATTGCTGTTTGATGGATTGGCCAATTTTGGCCCATAGGATTCTCTTTATGTCGGCCATAGCAGTCTCCAGATTCAGCTCTTTCTCTAAGGCCTTTATCTTTTCTTTTTGGGCCTTTATTTCTCTGCCCTGTTCTGCTACAGTCACTTTGGACTTGTCATACTTGGCATCCAGTTCTGCCAACTTCTCCTTGGCCTTCTTTATTTCATCTGCCTGGAGCTCCATTGCTTTGACGGCCTTGGTCAATTCCTCTACACTTGGGCTGGCATCTGGAGCTGCTGCTGTTCCTGCTGCTTCTGTTGTGGGGGCCACTGCTGCCCCTGAAGTTGCTGCTGTTGTTGAAGTAGTTGGAGGAGCTTGGGAAGTGGATTCTGCCTGTTTATCTTGTAATGCTCCTTCCAGCTCTCTCTCCAAATCCCTGATCCTCTGGTCTTGCTGCATTAGGAGGTCTAATTGGTCATCGACCTGTTTTTGCTTTTGAAGCTCTGCGGTTTGAGGGTGCTCTGTGGGCTGCAGCTTCAAACTTTTCTTTAATGCATTCAGGTCATCATCTTTCTTCTTCATAAGGGCCTTCACACCCTTTGGATCACTAGGATCATGTCCAAGATCAATGATGATGTCCTCCAAAGATTTTATTCTGTTATCTTTGGCCAGGGAGGACATTCTCTCAAAATCCAACTGAGTGTTGGTATTTTTGAGTGACTCCTTTAGTTCATGGGCCATGGTTGCCCTCTCCACAAAGTTGCATACACCATTTCTCCAGTTTGTTTGTGGAGTTCTATTTGGTCCATGGGATGGATGTCTTTGGCCATGACCTCCACCCTTGTCTTCACAAAATCTGCAGCTGATGTAGGCTGAGGTTTTGTAGGCTTGAAATGACTAAATATCATTTTTTCTTCTTTAATGTCATATACAGACATTAATCTCTCTTGCTGGGCTGGTGTAGCATCTATAAATTGCTTGTAGACCTCAGCCCTCAGCAGCTCATTTTGAGCCTTTATTTGTTTGAAAGAAGCCTTGGTGCTCTTGGGCTTCTTGCTTTGTTGGGAAGAAGAGGACACCTCCAAACCGAGCTGTAAAGTTTGCTCCTGCTGAAAGGAGCTTGTACCTGTATGCTGACTGCCCTCCCTGTCTTTTCTTGCACTGTCCAAGACATCTTCAGTAATGTCTTCTACCTCTGGGGAGTCTGCTCTTTGCCTTTTGGCTTCTGGCTGGTGGGAGGATCCACTGAGAGGAGTGGACTCTTCTCTATCTCTTTTTGTCCCCCTTTCCTCATGTGCTGGGGTCTGTAAAATTGGAGCAGTTACTGGCTCAGTTTGTGGGGGTGGAATTTGCAGCATGGATTTTGGTAGTTGCAGTGGCATGTTTTGTGCTTTGGATTGCCCTTGCTGCTTGCCAACTATAGAGGCTCTATTCGTTTGTGATTGGTTGCTGTTTCTCGCTATCCATTTTCCTTGATTTGCAGTGTGCTACTGGTAGCTCAGTTTTTGACAGTTTGCCTTGCTCTGTTGCTGTGTGCTGTCACTTGAAGCAGACTTTTCCATTGTTTATGCACCCATTATCCTTTGCCTTTATCTAACACTGGTGCTGCTGTGGAAGATGCCTTTATTACTGGTGCAGTCTTGAGGATGAGGTCCCTTCTCCACTGAATAAGGCGGTCTGAAAGGTACCTGCTGCACATAGTCTAGGTCAATAGTTTTTTCAAGCTCCTTCACATTCTTTAGCATTGTCTCTTCCTCAGTTAGATTTTCAACTAGAGTATCCATCTGCCATTCTTGCAGGTTGGCATATTTTTCAATGTGTGGGTACTGGCAATGCTTAATGCCTATAAGCCTATACTTGTTTCTCCTAGCAGTGATGAAACCTTCAGGGTCATAATGGACCCACCGAAAACTATAGGACAACTTGTATTTATCCTTAAGGATTAGGTCTGCATCTTCCCACCCTTCTTTCTTGTTCATGATGAAGGGGCCCAACTGGTGTTTGAACTTGAGGTGGGCCTTCTTTTTGGCGCTGTGGAAATGGGTGAGGTCGGACTGAATCAACTGCCTGTAATACTCCAAGGCAAATAACCTCATAGGTACATATTTTGGGAGCCTGTATGGACAGAGCTCACAGCCATAGATCCTAATGACAGTATGGTTCTCATATAGGTACCAGTCACCTATTTTATATTTTTTGGAAAGCTGCAGAGCTTTCTTTATCTCATTTGATATTCTGGGAGGAGGGGACCTCATCAACAGGCAAGAGACTGGGTATACAAATTGGTCAACAAATTCACAGTAGGTATAGGGTGAATTTGTGACTTTGTGATAGACAGAGGTCCAGAAGATGACAGATCTTCTTTCCCCTCTGTGATCCAGCTTTTTGATGTAGCATGGGAAGGCTTCAGAATGATAGTACATGAACAGGTGGTAAATATAGGCCGAGTACTTGAAGACCCCCTGTCTGTCCACTCTGCTCAACTGATCATGAATCTTGTTAGCTATGAACTTAGCAAAGTTATATTTGCGGGCAGGGGGTTGGCGTGGGCTGTAAGCAGATAGCAATACCAGCATTGTTTTATCCACATGCTCACTGTTTTTGTATCCCAACACATAGGCAATCATGTCCAGTAAAAGCCTGCCTACATCATTGAAATGGACATCCAGGTAGGGAGGTGGCCCTGTAGGCTGGCACTCAGGTCTCATGAATGTCCTGGTGACCTTTTGAATCTCCTCACTGGTCATCTTGGCACCAGTGTCCAGCAAATAGTTCATGGAAAATGGGATTAGCAACTCTGTCTGATCAAAATGTAACATTTTGTTGATGGACTCAGCATTAATGTAGAAAAGGATCCTCCCAGATGGAGTGCTAATAGCTCTGTGCTGCACATCATAGTTTTCAGCACATAGGTGAATGATTTCAGGGAAGACATTTACAGCTGGGAGACAATAGTATGGTAGGTTTGACTCCCATATCCCATGTGTACCATGACCATCCTTATAGTCCTCTCTTAATTGACAGAAGGTCTGCAAGAAGTCCCTGTTACCCTCAAAGTCTTCAATAAGATAGTCCTTGTCAGCAAATGCCAAGGCCTCCAGCTCTTTATTTGGTGGATTTAATGGAGCTACACTGAGGGATGAGGATGCAGAAGCAGCCATTGTAAAACTTGATTTTGAAATAAGGTGATGGCAATGGTTTGCAAAGTTCTTTAAGAGCTTAAGTAATAGGCCAAATGTAGACCAAGTCTGAAGTGTTTTTCTCAGTGGAAAATGCAAGCTGGTTTCTGTAGTTTGTTGCAAATTCACAGGGATGTGAATTGCTAAGGGTAAGTTGCAGAGGGTATGAGGTTTCCTTTGGTAGCAATTGCAGCTGGCCTGTACTCGGCAAAAGGGAACAATGCCGAGCACCTCGAGGAAAATTTTATGGTTCTGGCCCGCGGAACGACTGTTTTAATGTCAATTTTTAGTTCTGGGGGCAATGCAGGTTACTTTATCTGACTCTTAGTTAGCAGACAGAGCTAGACTGTGAACTTTGACCAGTGTTTTAATGGTGAACTAACAGAGAAATGGCATGCATGGGGCAAAACATGAGCTTTATGGTGAATACCTGGATAAACTAGCTTGGAAGCCTGCGGGCCGGGCCGTGGAGGCTTAATGCAGCTGAATTCTTGACTTGTAGCGGTCTCAATCTTGGATTTGATGGCTGGAAACAGATTTCGCGGCAAGCTGGTTCGCAACGGCTACGTTGTTTGTGCGTGAAAATGACCGCAAACGGCTAATTTGGTTGTTTATAACGACAAATTTGGAAAAAACATGCTATTGGCGCTTTTCCGCCGATGACGTCAGCATGACGTCATGGTGGGGCCCGGGTACGGAGGTGACGTGGCTGCTGAGGTGTAGGCCAGGGTGGCAGGACACGGTGGCGGGTAGATGCGGTGGCAGGGCTACGTGGAGGGCCACGGGACGCGGGGGCGGGCGGAAGCGACATGACGTCAGGCTGACGTGCGCCGGATGGGTGGTAATGGGGAGGCGGTAAGCGGGTTCCCCGCACCACCTTTGGGCCAAAGGCGGTATCGGGGAGGGGGCTCCGAACAACCCCACCGCCTGCCACGCGTCCCTGTACGGGGTGGAAAACCATTTTCCCCGGACGCTAAAGGTCGGCAGATCCGGGCCCAAGAATACCCGCCCACCGTTAGATCATGGGTGGCGGAAGATCGACGGCTGGCGGGCCCTCCGACGGATCGTGCAAGTTGGGGGGACCCGCTGGCCTATTAAATATTCAATTTAATATTTTTAGGCGGAAAACTTTAGAGTTAAGGGTTTTTGCGAGTTTTTTCGGGGTAAGGGTCAATCTGAAAGGGGAAAAGTGGTTAAAAGGTGGTTTTGAGCAGAGAAAAGGGGTTCTTGTGAAATTTACAGGGTAGAGGTGAGGTAATGGCTTAGGGGGAGGCTGTCACTCCAACCTGAGGTCAGAGCAATCCCATGACAGGGTTGACCATAGTCCATGATGGACTAATGTCTCCCTTGACAACTTATTTGGCTATAGTGCTAAAGGGAGGATATGTATATAATGCTGGGATTTATACACCATAGTGTTATTATAGTAGGGAAAGGGGACCATAGGGGACTTAGATAATAGAGTTAGGGGTTAATATGGATAGAAGAGGTGAATGAGGAGTGAAATGACCAGGTTTATTTGAAAACCACTTAGCTGTAGGAGTAGATCAAAATGAAAAGATTTTTACATAGGAAATGTGGCTTTTAAAGGCATAAGCACCAGTATAAAACCTCAAATTTTTCATGAATCTTGGCTGCTCAAGGGATGTTAGTAAATGGATGTGAAAAAGGGGACAATGGGAAGTTAGACATGCTCCTTTGCCTTGCTTTTCTTATCTTGACCAACAAGATTCAATCTGAAATGAATACCACTTCTGCAACCCCATCTACTTACCCAGCTACTTTGCCTAGCATTTTTTGTTTCTTCTTGGAGGGTGCACTTGAACTTGCAGACCCTTATGTGCCTTTTCTTTTCATTGGCTTTTCTTTTGATCATATATCTAAGACTGCCCTTATTTCTTCCAAGGCCCCAGATTAAGCAGTTGGGAACCTTAATTCTCTACCTAACTACCTTTGTCTGCCAAGATTAAACTGTTTGGACATACTTCTTTCTCTAATCTACAACAAAAATTGAGACATGGCATGACCCACTTAGGCTGTTGGATCACCATTGAGAAGTATAACATCGCTAATAAAATGCACATGTGTGCCTTTCATCAGAATATGAGATCTTTGTCTTGCTAAAGTAGATCATATTGGCATTTCCAAGCCAATCATGAAAAATGAAACCTATTGGTATAGGTAGCTAACAGATACTTTTCCCAACAACAAAAATGATGGGAGGGGTTTTACGAAAGATGAGATGACTTTGAAGACTGATGGAAATGAGTGAGGAAAATATTGAAAAATATGTGGCTACTTGCAAGTGAGACCAAGAAGGTTTATGATGAGATTTTCCCAAAATAACTCTAGGAATGAGGTAGGATTTTGCTTTTCCAGTGTTTAAACTTTGTTTGGAGGTGGATGAACTAGTCAAAATGACTCATCAAACATGTGTGTAGGTGTAGGATATCAATTTACATGTTTTGGAGATAAAAATTATGACGACCATTTTTACCCTAGCAATTTCCATGAAGGATTTGCTATAAACCCTAACTTGGAGAATCATTGACATGAGATGAAATTGGGAAAGCAAAAGATGGAGGATGATGGTGCAATTACTTTCCCCTTGGCTTAGAAGTCAATAAAATCAAGCTTGCAAGTGATAAATTTAGGTTTGGGAGAGTTTTGAAGGATTTCTGGACACTCTGTCCTGCGCGCAACACAATGTTCCTACGCGCAGCGCCAAAGCGCAGCGCAGTTCACAAAAGCGTAGTGCCATCTTCCAAATCTTCCAAACCACTTTTGGAGGCCTTAAACGGCTCCAAATTGAGAGCTTGATAGCTCGTTGGAAAAATATTGCAATATTCTATAATGTGGATACCTCGAGCATGTAATTTGGACAATCCACGAGGAAGAAAAATTGATTTTTCCAAGGTCACTCCAAAAACTCAGGGTTTCTCTGACAAAAGAGAAGCTCCAACTTGCAAAGTAGTTTTGGATGCCTTTCAATAATCCAAATCATGATCTGAAGGCACCATTGGAAAGCTTAGGATGTATTCTACACAATAAAGTCCTTAAGTATTGCCAACACCTACTTCAAACCCCTAAAAATCTATATTGAAGTCAATCTATCTAGAAGTGCATTAACTCTCCGTAGCAAGTGTATTTTGGGAATTTCTTTCAAATCATAACACCTGTGCATAAACTGAAGGAATTTTTGTTCCTTGGACTATAATGGACAAAAACCTATTTCAAATTTGTAAAATTATTCTCCATTTGGTCGAAAACATATTTTGAATCAAACATGTCCTTATGAGGAATGATGAGGCAAGGTAGTGTACTGCAACATTGTCTTATTTGAAATTAAATATTACCTTTACCTTTATTTTTCTTTCCCTAAGCTGCTAAACAAAAACCTATTTCACGTTTGTAAGATTATTCTCCATTTGGTCAGAAACATATTTTGAATCAAACATGTCCCTATGAGGAATGGTGAGGCGAGGTAGTGTATTGCAACATTGTCTTATTTGAAATTAAATATTACCTTTACCTTTATTTTTCTTTCCCTAAGCTGCTAACTCCCTTTACCCATTGAATCAAATGATGGACATGTTTTGTTTTGACATATGGTATCATGACGACACATGGAGTGAAACCCTAGACCATGACCTAAAATGAGGAATTTAACCATTTCATGACCCAAGACACTTAAATGAAGATATGATACCTCAAAGAAGACAATGACCATGATGAGTGATGAAGACCATGAGTAAGTGAAGGGAGCAGTAGTGACCTAGACACAACAACCAGTGACCAAATTTTTATTTGAAGACTCACTGAAATGACAAAAAATTGACTTGACACCCTAACAACACCTTGTAAGAGCATATTTGATCACTGGTGATAGGCTGAACTAACTGACACTAACAAGTTCCATAAGATCCCGACTCGCAACACAAGTGAGTGTCGGACCAAGCATTCCTTGGTGGCCGAGTTGAAGGCTTCAGAATCAGAGGCATGTTACGACCCTGAGTAAGAACCCGACAAGGGAATGACAAAGTGAAGCAAATCATTGAAGTGGAGCCCAACATCACTGTTGCCATCGCCAAGATCCAAAAGAGCGGGAGCGCCTTTTCCACTCACAGATGTGGGTGAAGGGTTCGCCGTTGCAATTCATTGTCGACAGTGGTAGCCAAAAGAACCTCATTTCAACAGAGGTCGTGAAGCAATTGGGCCCACTGACTACACCACACCTGAAATTGTACAATATCGGGTGGCTTCACGAAGGACAAGATCTCCCAGTTTAACAGCAGTGCGCCTTCGCTACAGCATCAAACCCTTCACAGATGAGGTATTGTGTGATGTTGCACCTCTGGATGTTTGTGATGTATTATTGAGCCAATAGTACTTGTGGAGGCGACATGTTGTGTATGATTCAAGGCTTCACGCTGTCATTATTTCTTTGTGTAATTCATTATACAGGATACCTGAGGTAGCCCCACATACCACCACCTCCTTGATCACTTCTAAGAAAGGCAACAAGCTCATCTTCCAGACTAGGAAATTCATTTTCTGTCTGGTTCGCTCCCAAAGTAAGGAAAAGATCGTTGCCACATCCATGACCCCTGTGAAGGGTTCCTCCATGCAGCAGCAACAGCAGAGGGATACGGTCATACATAGGAACGGTTTCTCCTCAGCCACAAGGGTACCACACAAGTTTTAGGTGGGTGAAAAAGTATGGTTGCATCTACAGAAAGAATACCTTACAAGAACCCATCAAAAGCTCAGACCACCCTGACATGGTCCTTACACCATTACCAAGGTTGTGGGAAACAATGCTTTGGAGCACATCATTCCCTCATTCCTTCGCTTGCACCAAGTTTTCAATGTGTACCGCCCTTGACTATGCTTCCCACCATTATTGGACACATCAGAGATTGAAAAACAACTCACCCGGGACCAAGTTCAGTAGATGGATGAACTCAATGCAATGCTATCCGAATTAGACCTCCACAACTGTCTCTTTCATCTTTTCAGTTTCCTTAATGGCAGCACAATTTACTATTTTTAGTAGTTTTTCGGGCCTTAAACTTCTGGAGCTGTTTTGAGGCAATAAACAACGTTTTTTGGGAAAACTGGGAGCAACATGGGTCCTTGGACCGATGTTTCTCTTCCAAAAGTTGTAGTTCTCAGATAGATATTTCGAACGAGATATTGTGCGCATAAAACGAAGATCATATGCCAAAGTTACGACCCCGGGAAGTTGATGTACCAATTTACCCAAAAAGGGGCCCATAGTTTGGCATTTCATCTTCTAGGGTTAGGTTTTTGGATGTTTAGGGTTTTCCATTGTTTCTCAACAATAAATAGGCCTTCAAACCTCATTGTAAGACAGTTCAGAGGCATGTAGCCGCCACATCTCTTCTCAGAGATAAGTGTTGGGTGATAATAGGTGCCTTTTAAAACTCCTAATTATCCTCACATTAATTATCAACCTGGGCAAGTCCTCTTATTTCAAGAGTGTACACAGTATATGGATGCTATGTAATTCAGAGAGTAGTGTTTCCTAATTTTCAGTATAGATCTTTAGATACAAGAGTAAACGGATGCATCTAATAAATTACAACAACAATCATTAAAGGGAATATAACAACTGAACTTTAAGACTCAAACTTATACTAAAATTGTAATTAATCTTGACTCAAGCAATTGGAAATGGCATCAGATGAGAGTATAGTAGAAATAACTCATCTCTTCTTTAACTGATTTAATCTAAATCAAACCAAATATCCAGTAAATAAATCAAACAACGATGATATCAATATGAGAGTCTGACAACGATAGTTAAAATCTTTATAGTTGATTAAATCAAGTTGAGTATTTATCTAAGTAACTCAATCAGAAATGAAGGTGAATTGAATTAAAAAATAATGTTGTAAATCATATAAAGCAAATATATTCTGTCAACACACGAAAATAATAAATAGCGAAGGAAATAAAATCACAGAAATCAAGAATACTATCAAACCATCACACTTGCTGATTCTCTTGATTCATCTTTAGCCTTGATCGTAACCGCCACGTTCCTTCCTTGGCTCGTTGATTTTTGCTGTTCCTTCGTTAGGGAACAACATTTGTCCCTTTTGTTGTTTTCCTGCATAAAGAAGGGTAATAATTAGCTAAGTCGTAACTGCAGATAATTCCTTCATTTCTTACCATAATTATTTAATATATTAACACATTAGGAAATAAAAAAGATAAGAATAAAGGAAAAGAATTATGAGATTAATAGTAATCACATACCCATTTCATGACTCAACATACTCCCCTGCTTACCCTGTTTCATGTCCTCATGAAAAGCAAGTAATTTGTATGCAAAGCAGTTAAAGAATAAACTGGAGAAGGAATGTCGTAAAGTGGTCTAAAACCATGGTTCTTGGCCAAGAGCTCAAAGATGGGCCTTGTTTGTCCTTCACGCAATTCGTATATAGCCCGATAACTTTCAGCAGGATACCAAATGATAGGGCTACGAAATCAACATCCTAGCCAATAAGGACCTTCTCTTAAAATGAGAATGCTATAAGTGACAAAACAGTCTGCAGCTAGCTTAAATTTTTTATAATTAAATGGCTCTCTATTCTGTACATTACTAGTGGAGACTGTCCACCTAAGCTTGGCTGCAACCAAGGAGCTTTCCTGAATGGAGAGGAAGTATTCTACTCCCTTCTGTACAATCTCTTTCTGAATAGGCCCCAAATTTTTTATCACTCCTTCCCTTGTCATTAGACTCTTGTGATTGACCAACATTTGTAAAGGGTGCTTGGGTTCACTTCTAACCCAAAGATCCAACCCATGCTCTTGTTTTTGGAATGCGTTATGAGCCTTGAACCACTTTAGTTGATTGATAGCAAATGAGATAAAGGATTGGAATTGAACATCTCCCACAAAAGGGTTGGGGTTCTTTTCCAGCTCTTCCTCTAATACAAAATTGTGTAAGTAAAGTTCACAAAGCAACCTTTGAAATTTTACCCCATGATGTTTTCAACAATTTATAAAATCCTCAGTTGTTTTTAATTCGATGGGTTTTCCAGCTCTCACGACTTTAATTTTTAACAACAAATATCATTCTAACAAAAATAAGGCATAATTATTGGCAGGAGATTTGCATGCCAAGACATCAGTGTACAATGAGTGGATAGTTTCGTTTGACTCATGACCTTCTCTAATCTGAGCTTCATTTTATCAATTTTCTCTTCTTCTTTTTGATATTTTTCGAAGGTCTCGCTTTCTGATGTATTCATGTCCCGAAGATGCCTCTATAATTCTTGGTATTTTTGTTGGGAGACAGTTTCTTGTTCAAGTCGTTCTACAACAAGCCGAGCCTATGATAAATCTTCTTGAATATTCAATATACTGGGGTCATTGCTCGTCATGATATCTTTGGATTGAATGGTTGTCTGAGTACTTCTTCTATGAGAAGGAATGCCTACTGTCCGTGTTTCCTTATTATGGGAGGTCCAAACCTCTATCTGGGTGGTCATGCTGCAAGAGGGCACCATATCTGTCTGAATAGATATGTTATAAGAGGGTACAACCTCTGTCTGGGTAGCTACTTCTGCAAGAATTGCATGCTGTTCCTTAACAGGTTGAGTGAGTATGGGCTCCGTTTGAGTCCCTGTAGCTCTTCTTTCGTATAATTTAGTTTGAATTGCCACGTTTACTATCTCCGGGGTTTTTTCTGGAACCTTCCCCGCTGATATTTATTTTATATTTCTCTTGAGCCTTTTTACCATTTTCCAAAGCCTTTGTTATTCCTTTCTAAGCTTTTTAATTTTGGTTCTGTACTTTTTTAGAGGAGTAGCTGTTCTGTTAATAGTCTCTGCCCTTAATGAACCTGGTTGCTCATCCTAACTCTGTTCTACAAGAATCGTGTCTCCAGATTGGTAGTCGTCTTCCTAGTTCATTTATACTTCTTCTATTTGGCTTGTATTCTTCGTGTTTAGGCCTACCTGGCTGGGATCTCTTGGAGGCGTGTCACTAGGTTGGTTCACCTCCTCTTGAATGGCATTTGCCCCTGTTTCTGCTTCGTGGCTTGCATTTTATGATAGAATTCTGTCATGGGTAGAGTTCTCCATAGATTGAGTTTCCCCGAAATTAAAATTAAGCGGGATTTCAGGCTGTATGAAATCATTCATATGGGCCAGGATTTGGGCCAATTCGATATTGTGTAATAAATCTCTTGGGGGACTTGTATTTGATGTTGAGGAGAGTCCTGATTCATTTCTTTCCTCATCTCTAGAATTCCCTGTTTCTTCCTCATGGTCTGATTCAGGGTCATCCCATCCTTCTAACTGCAAATATTGCTCACTTCCTGGACTGAATAGTTCTATGGGCTGGCTGACACTACCCTGAGGATTCTTGGCCGCTCCTATCCTTGTCCTTAGCCTTGAGGATTTTCTGCGCTTTTGGGGTATGTTTCTTGCAAGGGTAGTCCTTTTCCTTTTCGAAACAGGGTTAGGTGCAAGCAAAGCTAAACCTCCTTCAATAGCAAATATTAGTTCGTGGGATAGTCTGGTTATTGCAATAGGTAGCAATACAACTGCCTTTCATTTTGATGAAATAGTCTCATCCTTATTGACGGAGGAGATGAGATGGAAAAATATCGAGAGCCAGAATGGTGATGCCTTGTCTGTACAAGGACGGTCCCAGAAAAGAAACAAAAATATTTCTTCGAGTGGGAGATCTAAATCTAGAGGGAGATCTAAATCTCCAGGAAAACCTATAAAGGTGGTGTGATGGAAATGCGGGAAGGAAGGGCACTGCAAAAGGGATTGTAAATATAAAGCTCCTAATAAAGGAAAGGGATCTGACCATGCTCCTTCTGCAGAGGCGAAAACCACCTCAGATGAAGGTGGGGATGTGTACTTGGCTTCTTCAAGTACACATGTAGATCATGAGGCATGGTTGATTGACTCAGGTGCATCCTTTCACTTCACTCCCCATAGAGAATGGTTCTGCGAGTATGAGAAATATGATGGTGGTGATGTCTTCTTGGGGGATGATAGGAAGGCTATAATCATTAGTCGCGGAAAAGTAAAGTTCAAGTTTCAAGGTGGAAGGGTTAGAACACTTCTGGGTGTTCTGCATATTCCTCAATTAGCTAGAAATATGATTTCTGTAAGCAAGATGGATGATACAGGTGTAAAAATGGTGTTTGAGAAGGATACCTACAAGATGGTTTAGGGGACACTGGTATTGATGCGGGGAGTTCGAATTGGAGCTATGTACAAGCTACAAGGTGGCACTGTTGTTTATGGGTGCAACAGTTCCGTGGTTCCTAAAAGTGGAGCAGAAAATCTAGTGGTCTCTGGAGAGAAGACCATGCTATGGCATCAAAGGCTTGGACATATTGGAGAGAAGGGCCTTCGAATACTTCATAGTAAAGGTATGGGAGAAGGTATGAGTAATAGCTCACTGGATTTTGATTTCTATGAAAATTGTATATATGGGAAGCAGAATCAGGTGAGTTTCCCCTCTGGTGGTAAGAGGGTGAAACAGATATTACAGCTTGTGCACAGTGATGTGTTTAGACCTGTGAAGGTTCCATCACTGGGTAAGTCTGTGTACTATGTATCATTTATAAATGACTTTTCAAGGAATACATGGATATATTTCCTTAAGAAGAAATCTAAAGTCTTTGACAGGTTTAAATAATTTAAGGCTTTGGTGGAAAACCAGACAAAGAAGAAGATAAAGGTGCTGAGGATAGATAACAATGGAGACTTTTGCAGTAAGCAATTTGAAGAATTCTGTAAGAAGTGTGGTATAGCATGACAGAAGACTACTCCATATACACCTCAGCAAAAAGGAGTTGCAGAAATAATGAACAAGACGTTGATGGAAAGGGAAAGAAGCATGCTCAGTGGTGCCTGGTTAGGACAAGAATTCTGGGTAGAGGCGGTGGAGAAAAATGTTACCTGGTCAACAGATCACTTTGTCAGCATTGGAGGATAAGACTCCA